>SJJU01070973.1:0-12778 GCA_012932125.1 Conopomorpha cramerella | reverse complement strand
GTGTACTGATGGATAACAAACTGTCATTTAACCCCCACATAGAAAAAATAATCTCCAAAGCCAATAAGATGCTTGGTTTCATATGCAGAAATATCAACGACTTCAAGAATCCCATCACTGCTGTAGTATTATATAATAGCTATGTAAGATCAACCTTAGAATATGCGTCTTCAGTATGGAATCCACAGTACCAGCACTACATAGATGGCATTGAACGCGTACAACGCAAGTTTTTGAGGCGTATGACTTACAAGTTTAAGAAGTTTAATGTGGAGTTTCATTCACTTAAACTACGCAGAGATTACAGGGATCTCATGATGCTTTACAAGATATTGCATGGTGAAGTTGACTCGCCTTACCTCCTAGAAAATATATCATTAAAATGTCCTATGTTTATGGGCCGTTCCGGAGCTAACACATTTGCCATAAAATTGTGTACAAAGAAATACACTCAAAACAGGTTTCTCATAAGAGCGTGCAATTCCTATAACCAATATTTCAAACATATTGATATTTTCGGGGAAAAAATGGGTACGTTCAAAAAACAGGTACTGTCTTTCTCGGGAGGTCAAGTTGGTTTTAAATTTAAAATTTAAGGTAGGTTAAGAGTGTGTCAGGATATTTTTATTTTTTATTTTAATTTTATGTTATTTATTTAATTCTCTGTATATATATATATATTATATACATATAATAGTTAGTAACATATTTATATTATTCCTCTCTCTGTTATTTTGATTACTATATTTATTCGTGTTTATATATATTATTATAATTTTTATCGATGTGGTAACTTTGTTAATAATTGAAAAGTGAATGTTTTGTGCAAAAGTCTAATCTTAAAGTGGAAACTTCATTGGCTTATGTTTTTAACAACCTTGTTTTTTATTTTACTGTTATTATTAAAAGCTGTATATTTCCCATAATGTACAAATAAATAAATAAATAAAATAACTAGGATGTTGATGTGTGGCTTTCTCTCCCCAACGGGTTTCGGCGGAACACCAGCGCCGCAGGTAACTGTGGCTGAGTCGAGACCCTTTTACTAGCTTGAGAGCTGGCACACGTTCAGTGCCATTCTCACCGATCTGCTACACTTTTGTTTTTATTTTTTTATCTTATTTTTACTATATTATTACATTTTCTCTTGTTGTGTTGTTGTCATTTGTCTATTTATTGTTTTTTTTTGTTTAGTGTGTTAGTTCTTAAGTTAGTGAATAAATATATCGATGGTCCCTATTAAGAAAATCGGTTCTACAAAACGGAATGTTCAGGAGAGAAGATAGAAGTTAGTTTTGGATATTAAAACTAAACTACTTGTGGTACATACTTCAAATTTACAACAGCTTATAATCTTTGGTACCTTTACGTGATGTAATATACGTAATAAGTTTATAGTTCTTAATATCGCCAATCTAACGGTGTAGATTGGCGATATTAAGAATATTATATACAGATTCCTAAAATTGCACTACCGACATTTTTAATTAGGACCATCGATATATACTTACATACATACAAAACAGTAATCTGCAAAACCATTTAGCTGCATATAACATGTAAGTATGTGGCCATCTCACTTAGTTACCCAAAATGGCAGCCTATAATGTAAGAGGTACGTGACTTTCTGTTGCGTGTGCTGCGCTATATTTACATGAAATATCACGTCTTAGGTGTGCAACATTGTTCTACATTGTAGTTAACATAACAATTCAGTGGATGTGGCTGCATACCTACCTAGCTACATACATTGTGGATAGAGGTATGCAGGGTGGTCCATTTCTATATTAATAACTATCTATCGCGCGGTTTTACTTCAAATTTTCTTCCGTTCCCGTGGGAAATTTATTATAAAATGTAGCCTATGTTACTCAGGAATAATGTAGCATTCGAATGGTGAAGGATTTATCGAAATCCGTTCAGTAGTTTTTGAGTTTATTGGTTACAAACGACCATACAAAAATACAATTGTTTCCACTTTCAAATATTATTTACTAGCTGTACCGCGAGGTTTTACTCGCATTTTTCGTTCCCGTGGGAACTTGGGGATAAAACATAGCCTATGTTACTAACGAATAATGTAGCTTTCCAACAGTGAAATAATTTTTCAATTCTATCCAGTAGTTTCGAAGCCTATTCAATTCAAACAAACAAACAAAACCTCTAGCGTTTCCTCTTTATAATATTAGTACACTAGCTTTCCGCCCGCGGTTTCGCCCGCGTGGACTTCGGTTGTATTGCGGTATAAAGGATTTTTTTGTTTACCCATGGGAATATCAATTTTCTCCGGGATAAAAAGTACCCTATTATTTAAACCGGACTTCTGCCAATTTTTAAAGCAATCGGTTCAGTAGTTACGGCGTGAAATGGAACAAACAAACTCACTTTCCCATTTATAATATTAGTAAGATAAGATATAAATAGTAAATATATTTCGTCAACAGATACGGTAGACCCAATCGAAACATTATCTCAATTAAAACAAAATACACTTCACGCCTTTTAATCCCAAAGCGGGGTAGGCAGAGGCACTTGCTTAATCAAATACCCACGGTTCACCAAGAGTGTGAGAGAGTGTGAGCCCATCGCCGTTATAGGGTTCACGCTCACACAAGCGAATTTAAAAAAATATTTTAAGGCAGTATGAGAGAGAATCGATAAAACATTTTTTTTATATACAATACATACATACATACACTTCACGCCTGTCTCCCAGAGGGGTAGGCAGAGACTACAGATCTCCATTTGTCACGATCCTGACACACCCCTTGTCGCTCTAATCTACATTTCCCTACATCTTGTTCATATCGATACTCTAGTGACAGTTCTATGACTTACTAGCAAACCCGGCGAACTCCGTTTCGCCACCAGATGGCTTCGTTTCGTTTTTCCGCTTTTCTGTTGAAATTTTTCTTGAATTTTCTTTCCTATAAACCTCACGGAGCCCGAGACCTTTCCAACGAATGCAAAACCGTGGAAATCGGTTCGTGCGTTCTGGAGTTATAGCGTCAGGGAGGAAAACCCGACTTATTTATATATAGTTAAGATTTTAATTTGGTTATTAAAGCTATCATAGTGTTAGGGATGAGAACATTTTAGCTCTAAAAAAAATCTAATTTATTTAAATCAAATCTAATCTTCTGGATTGGTCTCCTACCTAATTCCCCATGCCTGTATCAATGACTTATCACCACATTTTGATATATAACAATAAATTATGAATGAATTCAGTTTTTGTTAAATATATTCTTGATTGCAATCTTCTGAAATGTACTTGATCCCTAGACACTTTTGATGTGTGTAATACTGACTTAAAATATTTTTTTAAATTCGATTCGAGTCGGGAATCGAAAAAAATTTTTTTTTAATATCTATAAAATCTATTTTAATTTTGAGTAATTATATATAAACACTGAGGACGTAGGCTTAGCATGCACCCTAGACTTGTATCAAAGCGCCATCTCTTTCCGTTGCCCACGGGAATACGTTTAACCTTCACACAAGCTAATCCTGCATTTTTTTTCGTTTCCTACTAAAAATCGAGGGTGACGGAATAAGTCATCTGTTTCTGTAAGCAAAAGGAAGAGCGAGATCACCAAAACATATCGACAGATGTTGTTTTCTTACTAATGCTGAGGATTAGCATAAAGCTTCTGGCAACAATAACTTAACTCGGCTGAGTTTTGTGAAAATTTTAAGCTCAGTTCACACTGACACGCCGCAGCGATTTTTTCGTAAATCTATAATAGAACTACATAACAGAACAAAATTACTTTGTTCTGTTATCAGTCCATTATCCAGATACTGTGGGACGCATTAGAGGGTGTTATAGTTTGTATGAAATACTGAAACTACGCGAATTAAATCGCTGGCTAGTTAAATTTAAACATGTATTACACGGGTATTATAGCGCGAACATTAACCAAAGACAAGCATTCGGCTTAGGTACCTTCGTTGTTTGACCAACGTTTCGTTTTTTTACACACGGTCACCTGACCCCAAACTAGGATACCCTGTACTATGGGTGCCAGAGACTGATATACTTACATAATTACATGTAGCTAACAGAATTTTTGTAAAGTAGACTTTATTTTTACTTACGCACTGTTAGAACTTTACTGACGATTTACTTTAATCTCATAACAAAACGTCACACGTATTCGCGTCGCGTCGCGTCATCGACACGTCATCATCATCATCATCAGCCACATAACGTCCACTGCTGGACGAAGGCCTCCCCCAATGAGATCAGTCATTTTGGGTGAAATGCCATTAATCGGCACGCTTGGCAGGCGGGTTGGTGATCGCAGTGGTGTTGTGGTTTAACTCACAGAGAGCGCTGCTGCCCGTTCTCTGGAGAGCTCCCTCGGTCGTCTCTTACGACCCCCATGACGGGAAAAGCTGAGCTGGGGTGGTGACACATGTATTCTATTCGCTGTCACCACACGGTTAATGCCACAGTTACGTGTAGCTAACAAAAATTTTACGCAGTTATTTTGCTCTCCTGTAAAGTAGACTTTTTTTTACTTAAGCACTGTTAGAACTTCACTGACGATTTACTTTAATCTCATAACAAACGTCACACGTCTTCGCTACGCGTCGCGTCGTCGACACGTCGCCTCAGTGTAAAAACACCCTTAATCTCCGCTGATATGTGGGCAAACCCCAAACGAACGCACGTAAGGGCAGTGGGGCTAAATAAATTACTCTATGGCCATAAATATCACAATGTTTGCACACCTTGACTTTGGGATTAACTTTGTACTATTTAAAACAAATCGTCCCTTAGCTTACAATACCGCTTAAGTAATTTTTACCAACTTTACAGGAGGGCGTATAGAGAGAATGGATGAAAGTCGATTGACGAAAGAGATTTATATGGGTGATGTAATGGGCCGAGTGAGTAGAGGTCGCCCCAGAAGGACATATACAGACCAGATTGGTGATGTCCTGGCCGAAGGTGGCGTGAAAAATACTCGAAACCGGAGGTCATGTATGAAAAGATGTATGAATGTAGAGGTAGATGAAGCGAAAGGGGTATGTCAGGACCGTGACAAATGGAGATCTGTAGTCTCTGCCTACCCCTCTGGGAGACAAGCGTGAAGTGTATGTATGTATGTTTACAGGAGACGAAAAATACTGTTGCTGATTGCGACGCGAACCGACCTGAGCACTGTCACTATTTTATTAAATTACGGCTTTTCATTGGTTGAAATATATTTCATAAGACTAATGATTCGACGCACAATGCGCAGCTTCATCCAATGGCATTGAAATGTAAAAACCACCAATTTTCGACTTGAGTAGTGTTGTTAGCTAAGGGACGAAATGTAAGTTGCTTTACGTTACGTAGAAGTAAATACATTTTTAATGCACTTCCAAAATACACACATCAAAAGTGTCTAGGGATCAAGTACATTTTAGAAGATTGCAATCAAGAATATATTTTACAAAAAAAAAAAATACACTTCACGCCTTTAATCCCAAAGAGGGGTAGGCAGAGGCACTTGCTAAAACAAGTACCCACGGTTCACCAAGTTTAATTCATAAAACTGAATTAATTCATAATTTATTCAAAATGTGGTGATAAGTCATACAGGCATGGGGCATTAGGTAGGAGACCAACCCAGAAGAATTTGACTTAAATAAATTAGATTTTTTTAGAGCTAAAAATGTTCTTGATCTTTAGACACATTTGATGTGTGTAGTATTAGACCGGGCACATACATCCGGAACTTTCCATAAGGAATGTGGCGATTCAAGTATAAAATTAAGCTTCCAACGGTTTGTTACTTGAATTTAACAATCTTTTTACTTGAATTGTTGCATTCCGGACGGAAAATTCCGAATGTATGCAGCCGGCCTTAGAACCACAACATTTTAATGGGGAATTCTGTCCGAAAAACGTCAAATAAAATTCCCCATGAACGCTTTCACATATTAAATTTTCTCATATTAAAAAGTAAAAAGGGGTGTACCCTATTTATACATTTTCTTTTTTTTTTCTATTTTAAAACAATGGACAATGAATAACTGAAATTTCGCGGATGAAATCGCGGGGCAACAAATGAGAAGATTTAAAAAAAATAATGAAAAGAGCGAGCCCGAAAACGAACGGTCATAGAAAAAAGTAGTTGCATGTCTTTCCTTTTTTAATTGTCTTTGACAGGTTGTTTTTTTGTAAACTCATTATAATAGTGTTTAATGGGGAATTTTCTTTGACGTTTTACTGACAGATTTTCGGACAGAATTCCCAATTCACGAATTTTAATGAAAATGTTGTGGTTCTAAAACAAAGTTTGACAGTAATGACAGTTATCCGCGCGAAAATCTGTCAGAAAAACATCAAAGAAAATTCCTCATTTAATAAATTCGATCCTCCATTTTGTCTCTATCATAATCTACTCTTTCATGTCAACTGTTTTAAATTATGTAACACGATCGCTTCCATTGACAAACCTCTAAATTGAAAAGTTGAAAAAAAAACTGTCAATGACTCATTTAAAAAAAAAACTACTACGCCTTTTCGCGCCATTCAATAAAATCCCAGTTGTTAATCGTGGGAACTCGATGCAAAGACAAAAATGGACTTTTAACAAGTTATGAATGAATGAGAAGCTTTGAATGGGTGGTGTATGATTGTTTTGTTACTTTTCTCAATGGGTAGTCTATTTGGCCTTTATACTTTTACGTGAAGCAAGCCCTACACAGGTAAGGTCCATGCTTTGTCTCACTCTAATGGCAAGTGGCAAAAAGAGACAAATGCGCGTCAAGCATTTCAGAATACTTGTCTATGTTTATGGATTGAGGCAGACAGCTTGGCACCTAAGTTACTGGAAAAATATATTTTTTTATATTATATACACTTCACGCCTTTTAATCCCAAAGCGGGGTAGGCAGGGGCACTTGCTAAAGCAAATGCCCACAGTTCACCGAGCGTATTTAACCCAAAGTGACAGTGTGGTGTGTGGGTTTTCATCACGATGTTGTCCTTCACCGTTGCGTACATAGGCTCTGAAAAAGAGTCCCATTGGTACACGTCCATTAGCCGGACTCGAACCCGGACCTCTCTGTTACAAGTCAAGTATCCGACCAACTTGTCACGTCAAAAAGTACAAAATTCTTAAACAAGGTTTATGAAGACCCCAACTTCATCCACAGTCATACACCGTAAATGTCACCCATCCATCCATTCCCACAGTCGCGTTCCATTGACAAACGACAGACAACAACCCGGCAGGTTGCAAACGACAACAACAACAAAAAAAAACTCCCCGCTTTTGAAATCATAATAATGCAAATGAGTCAAAAATTAGTCATTTCGGTGGGAAAAATTTGCTAAGGAACAAATAGCACTGCAGGTGTCAAGGCTGTAGATAGTGGTGACAAAAAAAAATTGGCTAAGTCCGAGTCGGTTTATCGTATGAAGGGTTCCGTAGCAATAAGTAACATTATCCTCGACCATGACGCATGCAACTGCGTGGAACGTACGTCGAGTCAAATAACAAAGGTAAGCTCGAGCGTGTACATACATACATACATACACTTCACGCCTGTCTTGCGCCTATCTCCATTTGTCACGATCCTGACATACCCCTTTCGCTTCATCTACATTCATACATCTTTTCATACATGACCTCCGGTTTCGAGTACTTTTCACGCCACCTTCGGTCAGGACATTATTAAATACCTAGCTCGAGCGTGTCTTTGGTTATATTCGCGCCTATATACCCGGTATACAATATCTAAATACATAAAAGGAGCGTCTGTAGTCGAGTTGGTCGGATACTTGACTTGTAACCGGGAGGTCGCGGGTTCGAGACCGGCTACTGGACGTGTACCAATGGGACTATTTTTCAGAGCCTATGTACTCAACGCAACGCTCGTACGGTGAATGACAACATCGTGATGAAACCCGTACACCACAAGGTGTGTGAACCCTATAATGGCGATGGGCTCACCCCCTGTTGTCCACGTTGTTCCACGTTGGGTTAAATACGCTTGGTGAACCGTGGGCATTAATCTGCTTATAAATCAAGTGCCTCTGCCTACCCCGCTTTGGGATTAAAAGGCGTGAAGTGTATTTTTTTTAAAAGGAAAAGATGACTGACTGACATATCAACGCACAGCCCAAACAGCGAAAAGTAGACACTTGAAATTTAGTACGGACGTACCATAGGGATGCACTAAGAAAGGAATTCCAGAAATTCCCACGGGAACGGAAATTAACGGGAAAATACTTTTCTGTGAAAAATCTAAACCGCTCAAGTTAGACGCTTGAAATTTGGCAGGCAGGTACTACTAAACTACGCGAATGAAATCGCGGGGCGTCCACTAGTTGAGTTATAATTGTGTTTGGTCTGAGACTACGTGTAAAAGGATTCGAGCAATGTCATGTCATATTATCTATTTTGTTATCAACATCATCAGCCAAATATCCACTGCAGGACGAGGGCCTCCCCTAATTATTTCCATGATCATTTGTGGAGAAATGGAAACGCGCAACGCGCCGCCTTGTTGAAATGATGCCTTAGTTTACCGTTTTTTTGCCACGGAACGGAACCCTAAGTAAACACGCGGCGTAAAACCGTAGACAACACGTGCGTAGCACAGACAATAGAGCGGTGAATCACGCCCATTGTCTATGATATTGGTATTTTTGAGGATTTGACGACCGGCATGGACTAGGTGGTCAGGGCCTAGGGCCAGACGCGGGTTCGATTCCCGTCACGGACGTATTGCTTTAGTGTTTTTGAGGCATCTGTTGTAAAAGAAAGAAAGAAAATTCATTTATTAAATATACATACACTTCACGCCTTTAATCCCAAAGAGGGGATCCCCGGAGGAATAAGCAAATGCCCACGCTTCACGCGCGCGTATTTAACCCAACGTGACAGGGGGTGAGCCCATAGCCGTTATAGGGTTCACACACCTTGTGGTGTGCGGGTTTCATCACGATGTTGTCCTTCACCGTACGAGCGTTGCGTTGCGTACATAGGCACTGAAAAAGAGTCCCATTGGTACACGTCCAGTAGCCGGACTCGAACCCGCGACCTCCCGGTTACAAGTCAAGTATCCGACCAACTGGACCACAGACGCTCTAAGGAATAAATTGAATTAATAAAAAATTCAACAACAAAATCGATCACCGATTCACATTCATCGGCTCTCGGCCTAAGAACACCTAAAATTTTTGCCTACACGAGCCAATAAAAAAAAACCATCAAAATCTCTTCCGGTCAATCCCAAATTGGATGATATCCAATCCTTTCCACCTGTTGTATAAGTAATAGTATTATAACTCATTCACAATAGTGACTTGTCCCATTCGGTCTTAGGCTTAAGCGAAACGAGTCAACGTCACTTATTTTTTTTAACAATTCCGTGGGAACTTTGACGGATGTCGCTCGCGCCTTTTTTTGGCTTTGCTTTTTTTTTCGAGACTAGTAATCATGGTCCTTACCTTGTACTTTTTCATTCCCAATTTCTGAAGATTGAATTTGGGTCACTGACGATCTTCGAAAAAGATACCCATTTGTGAACGATGCCGGGAACACTCGCGGAGACCTAACGCAGCACCATCATCATCGGCCACATAACGTCCACTGCTGGACGAGGGCCTACCCCAATGAGATCCGTCATTTGGGGTGAAATGCCAGTAATCGCCACGCTTGGCAGGCGGGTTGGCGATCGCAGTGGTGTTGTGGTTTAACTCACAGAGAGCGCTGCTGCCCGTTCTCTGGAGAGCTCCCTCGGTCGCCTCTTACGACCCCCATGACGGGAAAAGTTGGGCTGGGGTGGTGACACATGTATTCTATTCACCGTCACCACACGGCTAAACGCAGTACAAAACGGTAATAATTCCCAGCACCGTCCCTATTTAGTTGTTTACAATAAAAACTCTAGTTTCGGTCTGATCATATGTCATTTATTGACAACTTAAATCTATATTTACAAATTATATTATATAACTATTCTCACCCTCTCTAATATTTTATTATTTTTAGGGGATAAAGAAGATAAACGAGATTTATAAACAAAAGTGTTTGTAAATAAAACATTTAACTATAGATTAAAATAAGTGCCAATTGTATTTTTGTTGTTTCTACTTCTGGTTGTGAAGGGGATTTTTTTAAGGGATTCACCTCTAAAGACCTTCAGACTGTACTGTGCAAGAAACACAGACTCCGGCAAGTCGTTCCACATCCTGGCGGTTTGCACTACGAAAGTAGACGCAAACCATTTGGTTCGCGCAAATGGCAAAACCATCTGGTATGGATGACGTTTTGCCGTTCTCTTGGTTGTCGTAATGTAAAAACGCGATGGGGGTATTAGCGTTTGCAACTCATAAATCAATCAATCAATCAATACCTAGCAGTGGCGTGCACTGGCTTTTACGACAAGGTAGGCATTGATCCCCAAGGATCGACTAGGTGTCAAGGTACCTATAGGTAACTTGGCTTTACGAAATATAGGTAACCTATCTACTCACCCACAAAACACACAGGACCTTCTTTAGCCTGTGTCGTGAGTACAACAAAAAAAAGATCTAGCAATGACTCTATTATTAGGTCGGGAAGCTACAATACTAAGGTAGGCAGTGTCTTTTTTCCTATATGGTGTGCACGCCGCTGATACCTAGTATAAAACAAAGTCTCAAAGCTTCCCGCTGTCTGTCATGAAGGCAATGTGTGTGTTGTTGTAAAATATTTATTATTTATTTATTTATAAAAGCTCCTTTTAATCCCAAAGCGGGGTAGGCACAGGCACTTGCGAGAGAGAGATAATTGTCTACTAAGAAAAAAGCCCATTACTATCTATCAAATTTTAATATCCTCATAATCTCTTTGGTACAATATCGACAGGGCGTAATACCGTCGCAGCTGTTGCGAGGACCACCGGAATGGAACCCGGATCCTGCGGGTTTAGGGACACGTGTCAGACCGCCCTGCGCTTGCGCATTCTGTTTTATTTTTATTTATTTATTCAATAACAAACATGCATTACATTACAGGTTGTGTACCCAATTCGTAATGATGTTAAACAAAACTATAATGGACTTATACACATATCAAAAGTGTCTAGGGATGGGGAATTAGGTAGGAGACCAATTCAGAAGATTAGATTTGATTTAAATAAATAAGTTTTTTTAGAGCTAAAAATGTTCTTGTTTCCTAGACACTTTTGATGTGTGTATCTTCCATTAATAGTCTAGGTTTGTCACATAATATTTACAATATAGGAGCGTCTGTGGTCCAGTTGGTCGAATAACCGGGAGGTCGCGGGTTCGAGTCCGGCTACTGGACGTGTACTAATGGGACTCTTTTAGAGCTAAACATTTTCTTGATCCCTAGACTAGAAAGCTGATACTTGCCGTGTGCTCGTTCATATTTATTTTTTATTCAATGTTCACCCTGCCCCCCTAGCAAAACGCTCCAAGAAAGAAATGACAAGACCTACCAAACACTGCAATTGGTTGAAACAAGCTGAGTCGCACGATGTGTGACATAGCAGCCAATCACAGCGCGTATTTGCTCTATGTTGTGTCTTTCTCGACGCGCTTGCTAGAGCTACTGTAGGTCGAAGGTTACCTCCTATCACTTCAGGTTAAATACTCGCTCATGAACAAGTGCCTCTACCTACCCAGTTTTGGGATTAAAAGGCGTGAAAATAATAATTAAACCGAATTATTACACCGCATAAGAAATAATTATGATTTACAACTCGTCCCATAAAGCTATAAAAGGAAAAAGGCCCGGTTCCCACGGGCCTAACACAAAAGATCTTTAGACAATAAGGCCCTGTGTACACTTGTTAACTTCCTTTGTCTGTGCCAGCCTTTATTGCGGGCGGACTTTTTTTTTAACACCATCATAAAGTATTTTTTTGCGAATAAGTAAGATAATTTATTTGGAAGCTTCAATTATAGGTAAAATTAGGTAGCTTTAATTTATAGAGTACAATTTCACTATTAGAATTAATTATTATTTTTCATTAATTGTAATAATGAATGTATGTATGTATATATCAGTGGTGTGCACACCATATAGGCCAACCAAAAAAGACACTGCCTACCTTAGTATTTTGGCTACCCGACCTAATAATAGAGTTATTGCTAGATCCCCTTTTGTTGTACTCGCGACATAGGCTAACGAAGGTCCTGTGTTTTGTGGGTGAATAGATAGGTAGGTACATGTTTCGTAAAGACAAGTTACCTATACGTAGGTGTCAATGCTTGGGGATTGCTGCCTACCTTGTCGTAAAAGCCCTGGTATATATATATTTATTCGCTAACTTAAGAACTAACACACTAAACAAAAAAAAATGGACAAAATATGACAACAACCCAACAAGAAACAATAAAATAGTAAAAATAAGACAAAAAAACAAAAACAAAATTGTACCAGATCTGTGAGAATGGCACTGAACGTGTGCCAGCTCTCAAGTTCTCTCAAGGCCTGCGCGCGAGTTCAACCTACCCCCACCGAGGGCGACGGTGCCACGTGACTTCGGCATCGTCGCCTCACGTCGAGGTATGAGCGGGGAGGACCACAAAATCCTCCCCACAGGGTAGAGGGCCCGCTTCACATCCTGCAGCGGGCACTGCGGTGCCGGTGCCCCCCTGCATGTCATACTCTTCAGGGTGTTCCGGGGGCACCGGCTCTTTCGCGCGTAGAAGTCACCGGGGGTTTTTAGTGGATTCACCACATACCATCATCTCTCCCGTAGACGACGGGGAATCCGAAGGGATTCTATCCCCGTAAAAAAAAAGCTCTCA
>SJJU01070972.1:0-12838 GCA_012932125.1 Conopomorpha cramerella | reverse complement strand
GGCGGATATAGATATAATTAATACTTTTACTGTACTTTGTTTCTGTGAAACATGGATAACAAAGACTAAATTCAACCTTTTACAATTAGATGGCTACAACTTAGCAAGTTCATATTGTCGAGATAAACATAATGGAGGAGGAGTCTGTATCTTTGTACACGAGGGAATAGAGTTCAAAGAAATATGTGGTATCTCGAATATTACAACCGAATTAGTTTTTGAATGTTGTGGCATAGAAATACCTGATCTCAATGTAATTTTAGTAATTATTTATTGGCCAAATAGTACAAGAATGCCAGATCTCTTTTTTCAATCCTTAAATAAACTCCTGAGGCTTTTACACATAAAATATAATAAGAAAAATATTATAATAGGTGGAGATTTTAATGTTAATTTTCTAGAAAAGACCCTTGACTGTACTACGCTCGTAGATTTATTCAAAAGTTTTAATTATACCCAGTACATTAATGAACCAACTCGAATTACCGATCACTGTAAATCATGCTTGGATTTGGTATTTACCAATTTCGTCTCACCAGTATTTTCTGTAAAAACTAAGGAACTCGGGCTATCCGATCATAAGGGTATTGTATTATCATTACCGTCTACTGTAGAAAAACGAAAACAAAAACGCGTCTTTGCAATTAAACGCCAATTCACCGATTCAAATACACACAAATTTTTGACCCAACTATCATCGATTAAATGGGAAGATATCTTACAAGAAGTAACTGATTTAAATAAAAACTATTCGTTATTCCATAATACAATTCAAAACCTCTTGAACATTTGCATACCGAAAGTTAAAGTGTTTTACAACAGTACCAGTCGTAAGACGTGGTTAACCAAGGGGATAAAAATTTCAAGCCGCAACAAACGTCTACTCAAAACTTTAACAATACAAACAAAAAGTTCGGTGTTACAAAATTATTATAAAATATATACACAAACTCTCAAAAAAGCAATAATAATATCAAAAAAACTCGATTACATTAAACACATCAACAAGGCACCCAACATTACAAGAGCCGTATGGCAAGTTATTCACAAATGTACCAATAAAGTTAGGAAAACAAAATTTAAAAATATCCAACTGAAGGTAAATAGTGTTCTCCAAAAAAAACCCTGTAATAATAGCTAATGAATTTAATACGTTCTTTACATCTGTGGGCAACCCACAAGATTCAAACATACAACTAAATCCTGTAGGGCTGCCCATAATAAACCAATTACAAAACTCATTTTATCTTAGACCAATCACAGAACAGGAAATATTACAGATAATTAAGACTCTAAAAAATAAACGAAGCTTTGGATTCGATGAAATTCCACCCACCCTAGTTAAAAAATGCGCACCATATTTAGCTACAGCCCTGGTCATTCTAATAAACCAGTCATTCACAGAGGGATGTTTCCCTGACCTACTAAAAACAGCAATAGTTAAACCTCAGTATAAAAAAGATTCGGAGCAATGTATGGATAATTATCACCCAATAGTTCACCTATCGACTTTTGCTAAAATCATGGAAACCGCAATGTACAAAAGATTATACTTGTTTTATGAGAAATACAAAATATTCGATGAGAGTCAATTTGGATTCCGAAAAGGTAGATCAACGACTTTGGCGGTTTTTAAGTACATTGATCATATATTGAAGATTATAAATAATAAAAGTTACGCCATAGGACTACAAATCGATCTTAGTAAGGCATATGATACGGTTCTTTATAATATTTTGCTCCCTAAACTGTATGGAATGGGTGTTAGAGGTGCAGCCCATGAATGGTTTAAATCCTATTTAAATAACAGAAACCAATTCGTGGAAATAGACTACTTTAACTCTGATACAGGAGAAAGATCTATAATACGTTCCAAACCAGAATCTGTTAATAAATCCATCCCTCAAGGAAGTCCACTCGGATGTTTACTTTTTCTGACATATATAAATGACCTACCGAAGTCTATTAAATTCCCAAGCACTCTTTACGCGGACGACACCTCAATCATACTATCCTGCAAAACATATGATCATCTAAAAGACCAACTTAATAAAGTATTTAACGAAATTGTCACATGGCTCGAGTGTCATAACTTACAAATTAATTACAATAAAACAAAACTACTTCAATTTCATCCACACCAAAAAAAACCCTTAAATATAAATTATTCATTTAAAAACCATAACATCCAATGTTTAGATAACTACAATTTCTTAGGGATCACGTTAGACTCAAACCTAAATTGGAAACAACATTTAATTAAACTTAGTTCTAAACTATCAAGTTTTATATATGTACACTCTAGGCTACAATACGGTATCATAATATGGGGTAATTGCACTAATGTTTCTAACCTACTAATTTTACAGAAAAAATGTATCAGGATCCTTGCAAATATAGATTGCCGTACAAGTTGCCGACCTTACTTCGTCAAATATAGTATACTCACACTTATTGGAATATATGTCTTAGACGCCGCACTATTCGTGAAATCAAATAAATCTCTGTTTCCCGTGTATAATAGACCAGAACAACTGAGACCTAGAGAGAGGCTTGCTTTACCAGAGGCAAAGTATAAACTAGTGCAATCATCGAGTTTCAGCATGTGCGTTAAAATCTACAACCGTCTCCCAACATACATTAAAGAAATAGAGGATTCAAAAAAATTTAAAACTGAACTCAAAAAGTTACTCTTATCGAAGCCACTGTATGACATCGAAGAGTTTTTTAGAAATAGTTTTAAGTAGATATTAAATTTATTACTATATTAACATGTTTAGTTATTGTTTTGTATTTGTTCATAGTTTATATATCGTCACTTAGGTATAAGATAAATATTGTTAAAGATTCTCTTAAAGTTATGCTAGGTACTAATTTATAAACTTTCATATAAATGTAGTAGTTTTAAATTAAATGTATATTGCTATGCCCCTGCGGGGCCATGTTTGATACTCATATAACGCTGACCACCATTGTACCTACAACATGAATGCATAAATAAATAAATAAATAAATAAATATAACAAAAATGATCTAAGAATAACTCTATTGTTAGGTCGGGAAGCCAAAATACTAAGGTAGGCAGTGTCTTTTTGCCTATATGATGTGCACGCCACTGTATACTATAGAAAGATAATAATTTGAATGATTGTCATACCCATCCACCTTCATGCTGATATCAACCGTTCTTACCTGAAAGCAAAAGAAATAAATGATTAAACAATTGCTCAAGAAAAGTTGGAAGAAGATTTTGTTGAAGAGCGGGGCAAACACACATAATTTCGGTAATAAAAGTGTTATTGGTGATTGTCATTTTTCATGACACTAGACAATAACTGGATATTTGATCAGTTTACTGCGCAGCAACTTCGACTTCGACTCAAGTCTCTAAGACTTCCAAAACGTATCCGTTTCAAGCCACTTTCTGTATTTCAGGGCATTAGTACACACGAAAATATTAGTGTATACGTGTTCTCTAATCGCTTTAACAATAAAAAAATATACTCAGAATAAAGTTTCCACTATCACATCGAGTCAATTAACCTGAACACCTAGCATTAAAACACAAACCAAACTTAATCATGTTGGGTTCTCGCGGTATCGAAACTGTCACATACAAGGTGCAAAGTTTTGACGCGACCTTCACACGTCGGTGGCAAAATTCTCATTAAGCGCAGGTCCTTGTTGTAATTGAGCCGTGTAACTATATAATCAATCCATGGATAACCCGTGGCGGCGAGCGAGTGGGGCGGGCCCGTTCCGAAATGTAAGGGACAAAGGGCTCCAGTGTGGTGTGATGGTTATCGATTGCGAGCGAGCCCCGCCGCCGCGCCTGCCCCGAGCCAAACCTGCCGCGCCAAGGTGTTGCCCACACAAGGGTTGAAGTTAACACTACGCAGGACGAACTCCGCTTGTTCGTTGGTGAAGAAACTTGCCGGTTATGGTTATGTAGCTGCCACTATGTTCTTATGATACAAAGCCTAGATTTAAGACTTTTTTTTTGTTATGTACCACTGTTGTTTTTTTATTTTAACCCTCAGTATATTCCTACTTGACAAACACATACTTTGAACCCTATTGAATGTCTTCAACTGGAATTATCTAAAGATTTCAGAGAAGTTATCACATAATAATCACATAAGGTATCTAACACTGCAAGACACATACATACATATTTAAACAGTAAACAATAATTTCACATTGTACTTAAAAACTAGATTGTATGATGAACATCACTCGGATTTATGTGATGGAGTCGGTAATTAGAATAACACACGTCAAAAGAGTCCAAAATCTATTAGAAAAACACCTAACCATATCTGTTTAAGGGTTTAATCCTTATCAGACAATAAAAAACATTTTTTAAATCCATAATTTGTAACAAGTCACAATCACTTTTATTAAAACATACACGGTATACATACACGCAGAGATATACACACATCAAAAGTGTCTAGGGATCGAGTACATTTTAGAAGATTGCAATCAAGAATATATTTTACAAAAGCTGAATTCATTCATAATTTATTCAAAATCTGGTGATAAGTCATTGATGGGGCATCATGGGGAATTAGGTAGGAGACCAATCCAGAAGATTAGATTTGATTTAAATGATTTGTTTTTAGTACTAAAAATGTTATTGATCCCTAGACACTTTTGATGTGTGTATTTATCAGATCAAATGAACATGTAATAAAGGGGCTTTAATTAGGTTTAATTTGTTTGTATTTTTATGAGCACAACAACGTTTCTAAGATTTGCTCGGGGTCATTTTACACTTTGTATAGTAGTAAACACAGTGGCGTGCAATTGGAGAGGCCTATAATTGGAGAGGCCTATGTCCAGCAGTGGACAAGAATGGGTGATGATGATGATGTGGATGATAGTAGTATAGTGCTGGATGAAGACGGTTCTTGTTTCTTTAAAATTACTTTCACCTTTATCTCACGCGAGGTCGCGTTCATGAATAAGCTAGTCACAAGGCGCCGGCCACTCTTAAACTTGCACGACCCATCCTGCGTCCTGTGAGACTGCCCCGGGCTATCCGCCGGGACTTGAGGGACCACGCACTCATTGACGGCTTGTCCCACAATTTCTGCTCAACGTACTGATGTACATTACGCCTAAATCCCCGAGGGTTCTGTGACTGATCTACTTTTATTAAAACCCCAAGTAGTAGGGTTTATTTTAACCCCTTTATTAATAACGGGATTCATAATAAATAAGGATAGATGTACCTTGTGTAATTTAGCATCATCATCATCATCAGCCCATATTTGTCCACTGCTGGACATAGGCCTCTCCAATTGCACGCCACTGTGATCTGTTAGGTAGAGGCTAACGAAGGTCCTGTGTTTTGTGGGTGAGTAGATAGGTTACCTATATTTCGTAAAGACAAGTTACCTATATATAGGTGTCAATCCTTGGGGATTACTGACTTATTACCTTGTCGTAAAGTGGCCTAAGCCACAGTTATTAACATTCCCACTTCCGAAGTACTTCGTAAATGTATGTACAATATGTATGTATGTACAATGTAAAATATGTTAAAAAAACATCATTCACGTTAAAGAATCCATAATTTTAAGTACAATACAATAAACATTCGTACAAAAATAAGCTTGCATAAAAAATCTACACACATAAGTCAAACTCATTATTCTAAGAACTCCTATATATCCGTACTGATTGGTCTAGGGCAGTGGCGTGCACACCATATAGACAAAAGGACACACATTGGCGATCGCAGTGGTGTTGTGGTTTAACTCTCAGAGAGCGCTGCTGCCCGTTCTCTGGAGAGCTCCCTCGGTCGTCTCTTACGACCCCCATGACGAGAAAAGTTGGGCTGGAGTGGTGACACATGTATTCTATTCGCCGTCACCACACGACGGCCTCATATGTTTTTGTAATTGTGTTGAGTCGAAAACTTTAACGTATCTTGAATCCCACAATGACAATACATACACACATTACGCTCCGTGGACAACAATGAAACACCATTAAGTGCATCAAGTACCGCATCCAACAAAAGTAATTTAGAAAAAAAATTAAGCTCGCACTAGCATAGCAATTCCGTGAAACTAGTTCAATATTTTCGGCGTGCACAATAGAAGCTAGCAGGGGCGAACAATACCTTGGACAAAATGCACCAATGGAGCGAAACAAGTGAAAATAAGCTGCACCGCATTTTATACTATTACCGGTCCTGCAAGTTTATCAAACACTGAAATACAATGTATCCTTTGTGCTGGTTTTATATTTATTATTTTAAGGGATACACAGAAAATAAGGGTTGCACAATAGGACGTTTCGGCGGCGAAGTTTGCATTAGAATTTTGATCATGTGAGAGAACAGTCTGTTTTTTTATTTGAACAATAATAATAAATTCATTGTTGATGTCACGGAATTGTGTTGTATGGCTTTGGATTGATATTTTTTTTTGTGGTAGATTTATGTCTTCTCTTATCTATCTATCTATTATATAAAAATGAATTGGTGTTCGTTAGTCTCGCTAAAACTCGAGAACGGCTGCACCGATTTGGCTAATTTTGGTCTTGAATCACACGTGGAAGTCTAGGGAGGTTTTGAAATGTTTCTTCCAATACACGGGGTACAGAGGCGACTACCTATGTCTATACCTCGTATTTTGTTGTTTACATTTTTAACTAGTAGGATTATTCAATAAATTATTTCCATTTATTAAAACAGGTTAGTTATCTTTTATAACATAGGTAGGTACTTGTTTCTATCTTTATTATTCTATGTGTTTAGTTTTTAATTCTATATCTAAAATTATATCTATCTCGCTCATTTAGTAATTGACCAGAGAAGAACAGAACTACAAAATAACATTTCTATCATATTAATAAATGTATAGGTGCATACCAATCTCCAAACTATATGAAAAACAAAACCGCATCTCTGCCGTTATACAAATAAAGTTCGCGGGCGAACTTTTATTATGTACAATATTCATGACCTAACTTCCAGTATTACGTCTTCTTCAGCAAAGACCGTTTACTCCGATATCATTCCAAAGCGAACTTTGTAAGTACATGAAGGAAACCTTATCAAAACTTTAGCAGCAATGTAAAGCAAACAAATCGCCCGCACACACTCGGTCGACAAGCGAGAAACGATCGTGGGCTGACTCAGCATCGCCGATAGTAACCGCTTCCTTCATTACCATGCTACCCTGGTACCTCGCTAAATGTCTTAAGAACTTCCATAAGGGTTTGTAAGGCCGCTAAGGGATCTCCAACCTATTTTAAATATCCGGCTATTCTATATCACGGTTCAACATAGTAAAAAACAAATTTATTAATATAATTAGTGATATTACTAGGTGTATAAGTAATATGTTATGTTATTGAAATACTTATTGTTATCTATTATTTAAAAATGTAATTTTATAATTACGTTGCCACACCCTAAAAGGGTATGTTCTTAGATTTAAGACTTACGCAATAAATAAATAAATACTGAAATACTGAAAATTGTAAGTGAGAATTGAAGCTGTGTCGAGTAATTTGTTATTACTAATAACTATTACATTAAAAAACTGATTTTAAATGTTCGTGTCGTGCCCTTTCATTTCGTACCCCACTTGAACATATTTGTATAAACTCGAATTTTTGTCCCCACTTTCAACCCCCATAACTTTTGAACAAATTATCCAATTTTCATTCAATAAACAGATTTTAAATATACTTGTCGTGGTATTTCATTTACTAAAGTAAAGTTTTTCATCGCCACTTTCAACCCCCATAACTTTTGAGTGGGTGAACAGATATCGATCAAACTAAGAACACGCTCGATAAAATCAGCTTTCAAAAAAAAAATACTGTAATAGCTTTATTAGTGATGCCACAGACAGACACACCCCTCTTTTTGGATCGGAGGTTAAAAACAAAAACAACCAAAGGATTTAGAGAGGTTTCTTTCATTGAAAATTAAAAGTTTACGTCCCGCAGTTTCACTCTTGAAGACTCTGATTTCTCAGTCCCGTGAGATTGGAATCGACTTTTATTTATATATATTATATCTCCACAAAAACTTTGTGCAGACTATTAGGAGCATGTTTAAAGAAAATTTATCCAATTTGGTTTCCTTCAAACCACTGAGCGATTATTGTTAGAAACCTATTTAAGTTATTTTATTTGAAACCTTTTATTTGTGTAGGTAAATTCAAACTTAATCAAAAAGATTCAGACTCGTAGGTGCCGATTCATGATTAAACGAAAGTCAACCTTTACATATACAGAAGAAGGAACATTTTAATTTTTAACCTATTATGAAGTGTCTTAATTTCAGTTGTGACTTTAACACCACCAAATAGGGTATATTTTCAATTACACACATAAACAATTTTTCGTTTAGTACAATAAAACGCGCACAGACACAGGGTCATATCATATAGGTAAACTCGAGCTTATCTTTGATTATATTCGCGCCTATACCCGGCGAACAATATTGAGTTATTTAGTACAATAAAGTAAATAAGTATATTTTAATACTTCGCCAACAATTTGTACCAAATAAAGATATCAAAGAACAAAAATTTTCCCAGCGAGGTAATTTTGTTGCGTCTATCTATCCCCTTTAGGGGTTTACCGTTGCCTTGTATGCAAATACAACACCTGTGAATCGACCCTTACGTTGTGTGTGGAAAGAGAGATACGACATCGTCCGTTCCACTCACACCCCCAAAGCAAAACTATCGAGCACCGCTACATTCAGGAGCAAATTGAACTGTACACGTGTATTCCGTTGACAATGCGAAACAGTTACTGTATCTATGCTGTTACAGTTCATTTTACAATGGACTAGGTATTCCGGGCACGCTTAGATAGGCTACAACTGCAAAATTTACGTTTATTGACTACGATTTCATATTTCTAGTGCTCTGTCGTAAAACTGTAGATATATGAAAGGCTGCAAAATGGCTGCGATGCGGTCTATTCTACAGCTGATATTTTGTGACATCGATTGTCTGCGATAACCATACATCAAGTATTTTTTTTTTTAAAGGAATTCGATTGTACGTTGCATTGTCCACCCCAGCCCAACTTTTCCCGTCATGGGGGTCGTAAGAGGCGACCGAGGGAGCTCTCCAGAGGATGGGCAGCAGCGCTCTCTGTGAGTTAAACCACAACACCACTGCGATCGCCAACCCGCCTGCCAAGCGTGGCGATTACTGGCATTTCACCCCAAATGACGGATCTCATTGGGGGAGGCCCTCGTCCAGCAGTGGACGTTATGTGGCTGATAATGTTGCATGCTTCATATCACAAGAAAGATGTTTGATAATGCCTGTACCTATAACCTGTATTTATAGAGAGGAAACTGCCGTGTGGTGACGGCGAATGGAATACATCTGTCACCACCCCAGCCCAACTTTTCCCGTCGTGGGGGATCGTAAGAGGCGACCGAGGGAACTCTCCAAAGAATGACGGAAATCATTCGGGGAAGCCCTCGTCCAGCAGTGGAAGTTATGTGGCTGATGATGATGATGATGATATAGAGAGAAAGAAAATTATCAGAGAGAAGCTTTTAAAATCCACATTTTTAAGATACACACATTGTTATAATAAATAATAAATATTTCAGAACAACACCCACATTTCCTTCATCCCATGTTAAGTAGCTAAAGCACTTGTGTTATGGAAATCAGACGAGATATATTTACTTATATATTATATAAGCATAAAAGCAAGGTGGACTGATGATCTACGCAAGATGGCTGGCAGAAGCTGGAGGCGAGAAGCCGATAACAGATCACAGTGGCGTGCAATGGGAGAGGCCTATGTCCAGCAGTGGACAAGTATAGGCTGATGATGACGATGATGATGAAAAGAAATTAGTATCCACGTAAGAAAGCTAAATATATTTCAAAATAAAATTCCTGATAAATAATTCATTTAGGTACTTAAATTAAGTTTAATTACGGAAAATCCATCCGGAAATCCCGAGCAAGTCCTTTATCAGTGATAGGTACCTTTATTGAAAAAGTTTTTAACTTTCAGATCAAAAGGGAAAAGGAGATTGTTTATTTATGTTATAAAGTTTGTTTCTGTAATAAATTGTTGTGTAAGTTGTAGTTATTTAGTACTAGGTGACCTTGCAAACGTTGTTTTGACAATATACATTATTAACAGTGTTTCTCTGCTATTACATATATATACGATCTACGTATATATATATGTGTGATGTATCGCCTTTGCTTGATTGTCTTAAATAAAAGTCTGCTGTCATCGGTTGCAATCAATCCATCAATCACTCAGATTGAGGCCGGGGGCAAGGGTGCAGCGGAGGATTTAAATAGCTGTGTTTTATTTTATTTATATTTGAAAAGCTAAGATCATGAAGGAACAGCACAATATGTAATAGCAGATAAACACTGTTAATAATCCTTGCGATCTTTTTTCAACAGACGAACTGAACGCACTTCTAAATCCGTCAACAGGTTATAAATTCTATAGATAGGTAAAGTGTTCCGTAAAAAGCAGTGGCGTGCACTGGCTTTTACGACAAGGTAGGCAGTATTCCCAAGGATTGACACCTATGTATAGGTAACTTGTCTTTACGAAACATAGGTGCCTACCTATCTACTCACTAACAAAACACAGGACCTTCGTTAGCCTATGTCGTGAGCACAACAAAAAAGGATCTAGCAATAACTCTATTATTTGGTCGGGTAACCAAAATACTAAGGTCTTTTTTCCTATATGGTGTGCACGCCACTGGTAAAAAGTGTATCCTAGTTGAAATAGGTCGAATAAATAAATCAATTTGAAAAGCTAGCAGCAGATTACCATCTGCTACCAAACTCCGCCGTCGACGTCTAAAACGATAATAAAAGTGACTGCAATAAATCTTTAATATTACTACGAATTCACATCCAGGATGTTTTTGTAGTACTTCGTTTTGACAATTCTGTGTTTATGAATGAAAGTCGAAAACAGTTTTTTAACGCCTCTCACAGCCATGTGTTTGTTATTATAAAGATTTAAGTTATTTTTAACAAATTCGGTATTTTTGTTTCTGTTATACGTTTTATTCGGCACGCGGGTACTTTATTTTTGTAAATACATTGATATACACACATCAAAAGTGTCTAGGGATCAAGTACATTTTAGAAGATTGCAATTAAGAATATATTTTACAACAAAACTGAATTCATTCATAACTTATTCAGAATGTGGTGATAAGTCATTGATAGGTACAGGCATGGGGAATTAGGTAGGAGACCAATCCAGAAGATTTGTTTTTTAGAGCTAAAAGTGTTCTTGATCCCTAGACACCTTTGATGTGTGTAATTTTAAATTTGTACCTACTAATTTTATAAAGCAGAATAAATCTGTTTTATGTTGCGTCAACTTAAAAACTATTCGACAAAAATCGATATCTACTGGGGAATTTTCTTTGACGATTTTCTGACAAAATTTTCATGGTGAGAACTGTCATTACTGTCATAAATTCCAAACGAAGTTTGACAGTAATGACAGTTCAAAGCCCAAAAATTTGTCAGAAAAACGTGAAAGAAAATTCCCCATTACTTCTCTATTCCGCGTGTAACATAGGATCGTAGCAGGTGAATGTCATTTGTCTCTGTGTACCCCTTTCAAATTCTGGCGTGAGACTATGACGTATTTACAAATCTTATAGTAAAGGTACTTCATCTTCAATCTTGAGGAAAACTAATAATAAGTATTTTGTCTTTGAACAAGAGCTATTGTCTATGCCCACACATCTTGAAAAAAGTTACTCTGTGGCAACAAAACATCACAGACTAATACAACGATTGCTTAACGACAGCTCCCCGCCGTGACCTCCGCGTTCAAACACAGGGCACCCGGAAATAACGAAGGTTGAACCTTCATGGATAATTGACTTACCTTTTCAGCCTTCGAAAAAAAAAAACAAATTAAAAAAAATACCCAATGCTCTCTAGATTTTCTATTGAAGCATTGAATAAGCGAAAAGTTTAATATTGTAGATGTTACCTACCTAAATATAATAAATGTATAGTTCAATAAGTAAGCTCCATCGTAGACAACATCGCTGCTTAACACAAAGCAGGATGCAAGCAAATGCTTGCTTATACGAAACTAGCGACCCGCCGCAGCTTCGCACGTAAACATTACTGACATCAAAACTTTCCTCTTGAAGCACACTATCTATGTATTACAAAAAACCGCATCAAAATCCGTTGCGTAATTCTAAAGATCTAAGCATAGATAAGGACAGTCAGCGGGAAGTAAATATGTAGGTAACAGAGTGTAAAAGGACCCAGAGCAATGGTCTTAGAAACGTTGTTGCGCTCGTCAATATGAACAACTTTTACTATGGCGACAACGAGGGGAAATGAAAAAAAATTCAATCCCTTTACAAAATGTCTCCCGAAGCAAAAAGTTTTCTATTTTATATGGAGATGAAAAAAAAGTTGTTCATATTGACGAGCCCAACAACGTTTGTAAGACCATTGCTCGGGGTCCTTTTACACGAAGTATAGTGATAAAGGTCCATAAATTCGTCATGGTGAAACAGAACCTATGAAGATATGTTTCCAAGGTCACTTTTAACCTAACGAGGGGTTTTGTATGGCTAAGGGTGTAGGTGAACCAACACGTAACCCAGTAACCCCATTCGTAACCCGGACTGCCCTGGATACTTCGTACCCTATATTGGAAGAAAAACACCACTTATTATAATTTTTACGGCCCGTTTCCCGGCACGTAACGAAATATTTGTTTTTTTTTTATTTTTTTTAGCTTTATTTTTTATAGAGGGTTTGGTACAAACAGTGACCATGTCACCCTCGTGAAGTTCACATTA
>SJJU01070970.1:0-15108 GCA_012932125.1 Conopomorpha cramerella | reverse complement strand
GCACTCGGGTGGGGTCACGCGGTGGCCTGGTAAAATTGTCTCCCCAAGATGGGAATAACTGTGGATTCCCTTTTACAAACGTGGCAACCTCCAAAATATATATACATGGAAAAGGCAATATCTTGTGTTTTTTTAATAATGGTTCACAGGTATCAGTCTGTCTCAGGTTGAACATGGCCCGAATACATTGTTTCTGGGCCTTGAAAACGAGATCTCTATCAGTGGAGTTACCCCAAAATATAGAGCCATACCTTAGTAAAGACTCCACAAGGCTATAATAAGCAGTAAGCAGTGTATTCAGATCAACTATGGGTGCTAGTCTGTACAGTAGGTATGCATTTTTACAGATTCGTTTACATAGATTATCTATATGCGGTTTCCAGGATAGTTTACAGTCTATCGTAAGACCTAGGAAACGAGACTCAAAAATTTCAGAAATTGTGTGTCCCTGGTATTCGACAGCTATTATTGGATTTGTCGTACGTTGACTAAACTGCATGTAGTGTGTTTTAAGGAGATTTATTCTGAGATTGTTATTATCTAACCACTGTATAAATTTTTCTAACGTGTGATTTACGTCATGTGCATAATTTTGCTTATCTTTACATTCTATCACAAAAGTACTGTCATCGGCATATAGAGACATAGGCCTCTGTACATGTAATGGGAGGTCATTAACATAGATAATAAATAATAATGGACCCATGACACTCCCTTGTGGCACACCATACCTAATTTTACGCACAGATGATTGGAAAATTTCTTCTTTTTTTGTTTTTGCATTAACCCTTTTTATTACTGTCAATTGTTCACGGTTTTTTAAATACGACGAGATTAAATCTAAAACATTTCCTCTAACTCCATAATAGTAGAGTTTCTTGAGAAGCTGATCATGCTCTACATAATCAAATGCCTGTGTAAGGTCAGCAAAAAGAGCACTTACAGGACATTTGACATCTACATTTTTATATATTGTGTTTAGAAAGTCATAGATTGCTAAGTTAATATTTTTATTCTTTCTAAACCCTTTTTGTTCCTTAGCAAATAGACCTTTATTTTCAAAATAACTATTTAAATGATTGTAAATATACTTTTCAATTATTTTAGAGAAGTTAGAGATTAAGGCTATGGGTCTATAAAACTTTAACAGTTCTTTATCTTCTTTTTTAAATAACGGGAGTATAATACTAAGTTTGAGTTGATCTGGGAAAACACCATTTAAAATACACAAGTTAATAATATGACTGAGTGGTTTAGAGATCCCCAAAGCTACATACTTAAGTATTTTAACATTAATGTCATCGTAACCTGCGCTATTTGTATTTCTTAAACCCATAATGATTTCTTGTACATCCTTACAGGAACAAGGTAACAAGAACATAGAATCCTTGATAGAAAAAGGTATACTTTTTGCTTTCGAGTTAGAGCTTACGGGTTGTATTTTTTCTATAAAATAATTATTAAATTCTTGAGCTATCTCCCGAGGGTCTGTAATCAAATGACCGCTAAGAGAGCGGATGTTATAGATGGATTCAGGGGGCGAGTTAAACCTAGTCTCATTGATGACTCTCCACATGGCACGGGATTTATTATTTGAATCCTTGATTTTTTTGTTATTTTGTATTAACCTTGTTTCTCTTATAATTTTTTTTAGGCGTTTACTGTAGGTTTTTAGTATGTTTTTATTGCTTGTACTGCGATCTAGTCTATACTCCCAAAGCATCTTTCTCTTCCGCGCTGTACATAGTTTTATTCCCTTAGAGATCCATTTTGGTCTTTTTAAACGATGAATTTTAATTATTTTTTGTGGAAAACATTGATCATATAACAATTTAAAAATATTAGAGAAATTATTATAAGCTATATTAGGGTCATCCGTGTCGTAAACATTTGAAAAGGATAAACTATTTATGTAATTTCCAAATTTTTCCAGGTTTTCTTTATGTAAATCGCGGCGTGTTATAGTCCAGTTATCAATTAGGCAGACTTTTTTGACTGGACATTTAATTAGTTGTGCAGTATGATCAGAAAGTGCGTTGTCAAAAAGAACAATTTTAGGCTTTAACCGAAAGTTATGAGCAAAATTATCAATACACGAGTTGCTGCTTAACCGTGTTGGTTCCCGGATAGCGAAGTTTAAGTTCATGGTTAGCCAATTCATGTTTACAAAATAGTACATTTGGGTTAAAATGTTTGATTGTGAGCTTGATTTTATGGTTTTGTTGTAAATATGATACAAATAAACGTTTTAGGTTAAATTAAATATATCGTCAGATTTCACCTTCGAGTGCTTGAAATATCTTTGGTATCAATAGAATATTTGGGGGTTTAAAGCCCTCTGTCTGACATGCAAAAGAATTTTAATTTTTTGAGATAATTATTTCAATACAAAGCGTAACAACCGATCTAAGAGATATCCGGATTATGGTTTACTAGCTGACCTGGCAAACGTTGTTTTACTAATATACTTTGTTGTTTTACCTATATGCTATTCTGGTTTATAAACTACAATACTGCCATATTTCATCAAAATCCATCCAGTACTTTCTGCGTGAAAGAAGGGCTCCATCCATACATCCAGACATCCATCCAAACTTTTGCATTTATAATATTAGTAGGATATTAGTAGGATTATCTTTCATTGATTCCCTTACTTTGTTCAACTTTACAGCAACTGTCAGGCTAGGAGTGACCTACGAGACATGATGAGTCGGATGATTCTGTCCTAAGGACCTTAAACTTTATGACTAAAAAAATATTTATGGCTATGCTCTGAGTTTGTATAAATACACAGAGAAGTCGTGACACGTCTACGATAGAATCGAAAATCCTCATGTTTTACCAATTTGGGGAATTTATTGTAGTAACTAGTGCATGTTCAAATATTAATCATCTTAATATATTTGTATTACGAATAAAACATTTTAGTTTCCTAATTTTCAAAATCGACATCTCATCACTATGCCTTTAAATATCTAGTAAAATAATAATTTATACTTACTATTTTATTTGGTTACGACGAATTAAAAGTCACTGTTTATAATACGCTGCACTCAACATTTTCTAGGACGGATGTTCGTGTCATGATAACGGAATGCCGTAATCTAGAGGCATGTCTGTATTACTTCATCTACAAACATAAATAATCTAAGTTTAAGTGCTTTTGTTTAGCTAACTTTCTGTTTTTTTGGTAAAAACCTTTTTTGGATTTCAATTGTCTTGTTTGTTTTTCGATTAAGAAGTTACAATAAACAATAAAACGAATGGTTCCTTTCGAGAAAGTGTAGCTACGTTATTGCATACTTTTTCGCATTTTGTCGTACCTACATAATAAACCCGTTTCACTGCAAAACTCGTTCGTATCAAAGTCGCAATTTCATTTTGGCGTGTCTGTCGCGCCGCCGCCGCCGCCACCGCCACTTCTTACTTTCGTTGCGGGAACTCTGAGGAATATCCATCTCTACATAATTAACGAGACAAACGTCCGTGTACCAACTTGCCATTTGGATGCGACGCGGACCGACTGGGGGATGACACCACCCCTACTATAAACTCACAACGCTACACCAGTTTCAGTTTAAAATAGCGGATTCACAACTATTATTTCACCGTTTAACTCATGGTACGGCTGAGCCCTGCGCCGGGTCACGTTGGTACTCCTCTCACGCGCACACTCTTCCGTTTTACTGCTGACGTCATAAAAGCAAGGCTTTCATTTAAATATTCATAGTTTTGGCCAATATTGAGCGGGACCCTCGACGGCTCCTGCTCCAACGCGGCTGCGAGACGAGCCGTTACGCGGCTTATCTCCCTTTAATGAGACCGATAAATTTGAAAGTTTAAAAGCATTTAAATGAACCTCCGAATCTGTTATTTGGAGGTTGTCGGACATGAATCATACCGGGATCTTTCTAAGGCACGTAAACCTCTGCAACTGTACTTAGTTTAAATATAAGTAGTTAGTTTAAATTTTATTGTTTTATGTCGGCTCGCCTTTTATTGTAAACTATATACTCACCTGTTATAAATTTGCATACCAGTACTTATAACTAAATAACGTAATTTTTGAATGTATTGTGTGTAAATTGTTGGTGTGTCTAAATAAATATATAAACTGTAGGAGGCTTCCGTATTTATGGTTATTGTAGTCGCAATTAATTTTGAGTGTAGATAAGATTATAGTTTGCCTTCATCGAAATTTTTATTTCAATTGCAAATAAATCCCTCTGACAATTTTTTGTAACTTAACTAACGAGTCCTCACTCGACAAACGTGTCTTGACTTTTAATATGAATATAAAATTAGTATAACCTCCAGGGTGGTCTGTGCCCAGCAGTGGATGTCACGAAATATAAACTATCCTATCTCTCAAATTGGACGAAATCACATATAAATGCCAACTTTTGTGAATATCGGTAGCTTTGGTGAAGAGTTCATTGGGAACAAACATCATGACACTGGATTTTTACCTATTAAGATTATAATGTAGGTAACATACAATTTTCTTTGAATAAGCCGGCCGACAGTAAATGCTTGGTTACGTCGGGGCGATTGCCTGCTACATGAGAGGTACATGGCGTTCTGAATCAGTGGACAAGCGTGGCCCAGCGCCAGCGAGCGCCGCCGGATGTTCCCGCGGGACGAGCACATCGAGGCCAATCCGATTGATATCTACTATCTTATTGCACTGGGACTTATAGGCTGATACTGGCATTTGCTTCATCACTAGTCTGCTGCAGTGAAACACATCTGCCTGGTCAGGAAATAGGTACGGGTTTTATAATACAAACAACCTTTTAAATCTTATAGCGAAGTATATAGAAATATTTTCTAGAAGTATTGAATATGACATAAATTTAACAACTTTAGTATAAATAGTTCTTAAGGCCTCTCCACACCAAACGGGCCGGCCCGCTGGCTTTGCTTATGTTTCCGGCACGATAAGAGCAAACATATCCGGCGGCTCAACCCGGCGGGTTTAGCGTGTAGACCTTTAGGGTACTTGATGATAACCCTTAGGTTTAGTGACATAAATGGTGACAACTCAAGCATTACCTCACACAGTAATGAGGAGTAGAGAGTACTGGAGTCGAAGAAGACGTCTAGGGTCGTGATATTGATTGTCTGCTATTATTCGAGAGCTGGACGAGTCGACATTGTCTTACTGCGGGAATGTTGCATATAAACAACTAACAACTTTACCGTTTCAGTTCATACATAATATGTGATAATTCGTTTTGGTCCTATTGTACTCCGAGAATAATGTGCTAAAATGTACTTATATTATTATTTACCTACTAGTGGCGAAGCTAGGGGGTAAGCCGCTAGTACAAGACAAGCCTATGCCAGGCATATTAACAAATATTTTCAAGGAAATTAAGTAGCGTAGGAATTTGTTATAGTTCAAATAAGTAATGCAAATAAAAAAATCTAAATAAGCATTGGTTAAGTGCCTATTGTTCACTACCGGCTTACCTCCTAGCTTCGCCACTACTACCTACTTAAATATGTTCTTTACATGAAATCGATCGTTTCCCAGATGTGATAGGTAAACGTTTATGCGATTCAATGAATAATATTACAAAACGACAAGATATAAAAAGTTGTAGCGGGTGGAGCACGAGTGACAGAAACCGTCACGAGGTATCAACACTTTCTATTGTCACACCTACGACATTCCTGTCGCCCTGGTACCTGGACATTGAGTGATGGATCGCCCAGTTCTGACGAAACGCTGCCTTCATTATTGACGATAAAATGTTATATTAATAATGTATGCAGTTGCCTTTTAATTAATTAATCAAAAGACAAAGTGCTGTGAGGTAGATTGAGGTATGACTCACTATACTCTCAGTGACACCGTGATAAAAAATAAAATCTACGACGAGAGTAGTACGACCTATTGGACATTGAACAGTGGTCTCCTGACAATCAGTAATCAGTAAAGCGGTGGCGAGCACAACACTGTTGCACAAATGTAATCATTTTTCCAACGCATACCGGTTGAACTTGCAATAGAGACTGGAATTGAATTATCGTTCGTGCGCTGAGCCCCGAGATCTTCCCCGCACGTTTTATGTGGCTATGCACTCGTATGTTGTGTGTGAAACACCAAGGCTGTATTCTCAGCAGATACAGGTACTGAGTAGTGTTATGACGCTTATGATGGAAATTGTTGCATGTAACGTGAATAGGCCCTCGTATACGTTCCCGGGACGATTATTTACGGCGAGCCGCGCCGGCCTGTGAGAAACATCGCAGGCTGCAGTTACGATCTATAACAAACATAAACATGCTCTATGTTTATTCTAATGTTATTGAAACCAGCGCTCCGGTGTCTATGTTTCCCCTTTCACAGTACACATTTCGAATTTTAAGCTTTGAAAATATCTGCCTATGTTGTTAGTAAAGTGTCTCTCGTTGGGTTTAAAGTCTGTTCGGAATAAAGTCCCCTCGCGACCATCAGCGAACAAATAAATCTGCCACAAGAACACAACATTGTCAATTTGTATAATTGGATGTTCTAGAAACGTCGAGGGAAAGGTTACGGTACTGTGGAGGAGAAACGTACTGGTGATTTACTATGTCAGAGCAATACGCCGACTGATTTGATGAGATGTAATGTAGTAGCAGCCGAGATTAGTCCGCCATTCTTTGCCACCGGCGAATGGAGTCTGTGAATCTTGTTAGAGCTTGCTACAATGGCATTCAATAAATCAAAGAACAATCAGTACAGATTGCGCTGGATCTCAGTGCTTCGCGCTGTCTCGGATCTCAAGAACTACTGCGGATGGTTTAACATTAATATACTACACATACGTCAGGCGCGAGTTCAATAATAATAATATGTATGCAATGCTATTTCATGGTTTATTTGGCATCATATTTTCATGTTTTTCCTTTTTAACTGGGTGATGCCCCATACATTTACATGACTATAGTTACGTTCAAAGTACGACGTATTGCTTTTATAAGTCGAGACCTTTATAGACGTGCTTTAATAATATCCAAAGACTATGTTAGACGAACAAAGTTCTGCATCGCGTTCTTTGTATTCCAAATCGATAAAGTAAAGAATTTTTACTTTCCAGAAAGTAGTAACTTACTTTTAAAGATGGCATACATTTCACTTGTAAAGTGAGACATTCGTCAACACCCGTCCCATTAGGAAGCTGTGAGCAAACGTGGCGTGAGCTTCCGTCAAACTGTAAAGGAGAGATTCAGGAAGTTCCCATTACTGTATAATGAAAACAGGAAGGGAGCAGTAAACTGAAGCACGCGCAGCCGAATCGTGAAGCATCAAAGACCTTCTAAAAATATATCATCTAGATTTATGTCTCTACGTTGACTAAATAAAAATAAAGTCAAGAATACAATAAAACATTCCCATTTTTGGCCATTGATTTATTACAGCTAAATAAATGTTTAACTTCCTCCATAAAATGTTTATGAAACAGACATGCATCTACAGCATTTTTTCAAGTGGAGTTATTTTATGTTCGAGATTTATTTGCCGAACGGAATTGGAAAATACGTTTTCGGAAATATTTATAAATGTATGGTTTCTAGGCCTTTCCTATTTTGGTAGACATTAATTTAACCTGTGTTCCTATTCGACTGTCAACTCCATATCGCTTAACCTACACAAATAGTACAATGGAGCTGTGGAGCTCAAAAGTAAATACAGCGACCGATTAAAGGAGGCGCTGACCCGATTCGGATACAATTCTCTGTCGGGTCCCAGCGGCTTCCGGAGACCAGCGCCACTCACTTCCGAAAGCTCCCGAAACGATTACATCAAGATAACACCCTCATGGAAAATTAAAGCCTGGTCCGACGTGTGAGGAATATTCTGATTGAGACATTTCCACGACTTTCCTTCCTCAAAAGCACACAATTTTCTGACATCAAAACATAACTTCCCGACAATTCGGATACTTGGAAAAAAAAAAAAAAATAAACATCACGCCTTTAATCCCAAAGTGGGGTAGGCAGAGGCACTTGCTAAAGCAAGTACCCACGGTTCACCAAGCGTATTTAACCCAACGTGGCAGGGGGTGAGTCCATCGCCGTTATAGGGTTCACACACCTTGTGGTGTGCGGGTTTCATCACGATGTTGTCCTTCACCGTACGAGCGTTGCGTTGCGTAATAGGCTCTGAAAAAGAGTCCCATTGGTACACGTCCAGTAGCCGGACTCAAACCCGGGACCTCCCGGTTACAAGTCAAGTGTCCGACCAACTGGACCACAGACGCGCCTACTGGACCACAGACGCGCCTACTTGGAATACTTGGATACTTGGAATAGACGAATAACTTTGTCAGAAGGTTTTAAAAGTGCCATTTTCTCAGATTATGAGGGAAGCGAGTTTTAAACAGTTGAGGCGTAATGGAGAAAACATTTGATGTTATCACGAGAGAGCTTGTAGCCGCCGCAGCTGGGGTACAGTTGTCTTCTCGTTCGGGAATGAATGCTCCAAGTTTCACAATGTCTTCCACAGGCTTAAACACTCGGAGGATAACTGTAAAAAAGTTTTCAGACTACTATACATAGAACCGTTGTTGGATGATGGATGACGCGAGACAATGTAGACTTACAGAAAATATTTAGAAGTTTTCCTGGAAAGAGCGCTTTAGACAAATTGTGTAGTACAAAATTGAAAGGGCACAGCTGAGCGTGGTCGCTCGGTGCGGCGCGGCTCGTTGCCCCGAGACCGCTGTAAACTGAGAAAACAATCACAACACAATGCTGAGGACCAACCCGAAAGTAATCTCAGATACTCTTGTAACAATGATTCCTTTGAACAAAAAAAAAAAAATACGCAACTGTAAAGGCTGGTTCAGACGATTTTATTTTTAAAGCATATTAAGTATTTATGTTATTCACCAATGAAATTCACACTTACAAAATAATTAAGACATGACATCAATGACACTTTGAGGACTGAACAGTCTATGAAGAACATTGTAGAAAAATATAAACAGGCAATTAAAAGTTGCCATAACCTTTGCATTTTATATTAAGAACGTTATAAATTCCTACCTGTCTACTAGGACCAACTGAAAACAGGTTATTTTTATTGAACATTTAAATTGATACTGTCATTCAACGTCAGTTTTAATTTATTCTGTTTACTTTAAAAAATTAAGGAACCTAGTCTTACAGACTTCATGTGAAAGTCATTATTAGGACCTATTTCGAATGATTTTCGAACTTGGTTCTTTATTACTATTACGGAAGCATTCGATAACTTACTACATGAAACAATACTAATGCAGCAGTACGTGCTCGTGTAGTACATACGCATTCCCAATTGAAGGGGTCTCCTGCCATGCTTCTTGAAATTGTCCGTATCCGTGCGCGGACCGGCGCGATGTCGTACCCGAGCCGGTCACGTGTCGTGAATGAGTCTTATCGCACCAATTCCATTTCGTGAGCGACGAAATGCGATTCACCGCCACCGCCACCGCCGTCTTTGGCTATTGAATCTACGAAATGTTCTTAGCTAGGAACTGACTGGGATTGTTTTCAAGATTATGACCTGAATTCTGATAATCCACTCAAGCACTGATCTCAGCTCAGTTACACATTTGTCCCGCTCTAATAGTGTTTGTGTAAAACAGAGAATACTGTAATCAAGCGGTATTTTAATAGAAACTGATATTTTTTTCAGCATACAGGTCCATGTTTCACATAATGCGAAACCAGATTTTGATTCTTCTTCAAGTGGAGCGAATTAATGTTCATCAGCCACATAACGTCCATTGCTGGACGAGGGCCTCCCTCATCGATTACTCTCGTGGGGGTCTGTGCGAGGCGACCGAGGGAGCTCTCCATAGAACGGGCAGCAGCGCTCTCTGTGAGTTAAATCACAGCACCACAGCGATCGCCAACCCGCCTGCCAAGCGTGGCGATTATTGGTATTTCCCCCCAAATTATCATGAGAGTTATTGTAAGAGGCCCTTGTCCAGCAGTAGACGTAATGCGGCTGATGATGATGATGTTAGAATTCTGCCAAATTAGAACTCAACGTTTTAAGGAAATATTGTAAACAATTAACATACAGAAAGAAATCATAAATCACATAAAGCAAAGATTGCCAACCACCCTCTTACAACCTGTAATGAGTATCAAATAACAAACTACTGTTATACTTTATAACAACATTAATAATATTGCTTCCATCTTCATATTATTCAATTTATCGCACCACAACATTATGGTTATGTTCAACAAACAATTACAGTAAAGACAGCTTCAGTACATCACAATGTATTCAGAATCTTATTAGTATGACTTTAAGACGTTTAATTCAATGCGCGTGGAGATTAATTCTCCATTGTTGGAAGTCATCAACACCTCGTTAGGCGATCAGCTAAACATTGTGTCAAACATGGATCAGGTATACTTACATGCATTTAGTTAATCTTCAAGGTATGCGTCTCATCATATCAATTTGTAACAATCGAACAATTTGTAAACGTTCCTAAGTTTTAGGTCATTTTCTAGTTCATCGGTCATCATCAGCCAAATAACGTCCACTGCTGGACGAGGGCTTCCCCCAATGAGATCCATCATTTGAGGTAAAATGCCAGTAATCGCCGCGCTTGGCAGGCGGGTTGGCTATCGCAGTGGTGTTGTGGTTTAACTCACAGAGAGCGCAGCTGCCCGTTCTCTGGAGAGCTCCCTCGGTCGCCCTGTTACGACCCCCATGACGGAAAAAGTTGGGCTGGGGTGGTAACACATGTATTCTATTCGCCGTCATCACACGGCTAAGTTTATCAGCATTCAGTATTACTTATTGTGTCATAGTTAATATTGTGACATATGTATATAAAGTAGGTACATAACATTTAATGATCTCTACATTCATATTGGCCCTCTTAGGTCATTGCCAATAGTAACTTCAAAAACTAAATTGTACATAGTTTTTTTAGTTAGTTCGTGCAGTGACGGCGAATAGAATAAATGTGTCACCACCCCAGCCCAACTTTTCCCGTCATGGGGGTCGTAAGAGACGACCGAGGGAACTCTCCAGAAAACGGGCAGCACCGCTCTCTATGAGTTAAACCACAACACCACTGCGATCGCCAACCTCGCTCAACCCAAATCGTTGTTATAAAACAATACTAAAGTAATAAATTCGCAAAAAATTGTACAAAGCGATTTGATATATAAATCACTTAAACTATGGACATGATTGTCATGACACTTTATTCCCAGTAACAAAGCGTACATTGTCGTATATTTTCGTACTTGTTCACCGGTTTCGAGTACTTTTGCCACGTTCTACACTTCACGCCTTTTAATCCCAAAGCGGGGTAGGCAGAGGCACTTGCTAAAGCAAATGCCCACAGTTCACCAAGCGTATTTAACCCAACGTGACTGGGGGTGAGCCCATCGCCGTTATAGGGCCACGTTATTATGCCACGTTCTCTGGCACATGATCCATCTGGACGATGTAAGTTTATATTATACTTCTAGTGCGGCAAATTTTTACACCACTCGTGTAAATGTCTTGCCCAATAGGGAATTATCCACTTCTTCTACTGCCACTGTCATACTTTCCAAACAAAGTTTGACAGTATTGACAGTTCTCCGCCCGAAAATCTGTGAGAAAAACGTCAAAGAAAATTCCCCATTGATATTATGCTCCTCTCTATGTGACGATGCTTGTCGCTCATCTCTCCGTACATATTAACCCATCAGCACCCACTGTACTCGGAGACTGATAAGTTATTTTTAACTCTATTACTTGGTAATAAAAGTCAAAACCAATTAAAGAGTAAGCATTCTTCTAGGCGTTAATGGGTTAACATTGATTGTGAAACGTAGACGATACGGGGCGTTTCCGCAACTCGACGTCCAGTGCGCCTATTGTGCGTGATTTGGGTGACGCTACTCTAACCACCCCAGCTCCTCGACTAACATTGATTAAAAATACGCAATAGTTATTAGCCCGGTCGTGTCCTTTCGGTTTTGTTCCAAAAACTCTTATATTGTAAAGGCGCACAAGGTCAGCTCGCTCCTGCGGGGCCGAATGTAAACGATACGCTCCACGAAATACGAAACCAAGGCATCAAATTATACTGCGACGATAACGTGAGATTGCGCCAGCAGAGTTCAATCGTAAAGGAAACCAGTCAATATTTTGCAGGAAACAACACAATGTTGAGTAAATAAAATACTTCAGCTATACAGAGTGTAAAAGGACTCCGAGCAATGGTCTTAGAAATGTTGTTAGGCTCGTTTTTTTTTCGTTTTCCCACATTCTCGCTATAGTAAAAGTTATTCATATTGACGAGCCCAACAGCGTTTCTAAGACCATTGCTCGGGGTCCTCTTACACGCAGTATAGCACGTCAAAACTATATAGAAACAAAAGACACGCTTTAATAGTTTAAGGGACGAACCTCGGCAAAATAAAGTGGAGTCGACGGTGGTCTCCGATTATGGAATACTAAAACAATAAATGACATTGAGCCTTAATTGAATTGGTCCCCGATTACGTCGGCAAAATTTTATAAACGCTACCATTACAACTGAGAGAGCATGCAGTTGTCCATCTACTTCAGAGTTTTATTGACTCTAATTTAATTGTAAAAAGAAATCATATTTTAAATAAATACACTTCACGCCTTTTAATCCCAAAGTGGGGTAGGCAGAGGCACTTGCTAAAGCAAATACCCACAGCCCACCAAGCGTATTTAACCCAACGTGACAGGGGGTGAGCCCATCGCCGTTTTAGGGTTCACACACCTTATGGTGTGCGGGTTTCATCACGATGGTGTCCTTCACCGTACGAGCGTTGCGTTGCGTACATAAGCTCTGAAAAAGAGTCCCATTGGTACACGTCCAGTAGCCGGACTCGAACCCGCGACCGCCCGATCACAAGTCAAGTATCCGAACAACTGGACCACATACGCTCTACATATTTTAGACATTCTGACTATAGTTACTTTTATTGATTAAACCTTTCTGTAAATGTGTAATAGGTAGCACGGTGAGTGCAACCCGACATAATAATGTGACGAGATAGGAGAACATATCTTTAAATAGCTTTACCACCTACGTGAGTTGTCAGCTGGGGAGTATTTTAATGGAATAGTGTTTCAACATGAGCGACTGTCACCGGCCGCCGATGAAGCAGTGTGAGCGACCCCGCAATCTTCCTATCAGAAAACAGTCGCCAGTAGCTGCTCGCTTGTAATTACTACCATCGCTGGATGCCTCCGGGCGACTTGGTGGGTCCCCGCGCCATAAACCACAGCATTAACAACCATACACTTCAAGCGATAAAGATTACAATTCCTCGATAGTATCTGCTGATACAGTTTCGCCGAGTCGCTTATTCTCACGTAAACTCTAACGCAATGTAAATAAAGATGGTATTGAATTCCTTTTCGTATTAGATTCATAGGTTTTTCTGCGGCAGATACGTTATTAGATAAATAAATAGGTAGATGGGACTGTCGCTGAGTCGCTTCGCAATTATTGTAATGAAGAGGAGTCCGTTTAGTCTGGTTATTTGTGATCGTTATACCAGGGGATCAGGGATGTGCAGGAGCGCGGCTTTACGGCGGCCGGCGAGCCATGGGACGTTTATTAAGTAGTTAGTGGGATATTTTTCCGAGGATACTCGGCCGACCAGTTATTTTAAGAAGTTGCTCTAAATTACCGTCCTTTGCGGTAGTTACGCAATTATCGCCTGTTTATTTTAGTGACAGGTTGGAGGAAAATACATTGTATTTAAGTATACTATTAAGAACATTCTTAAACCCTGGTGAGATTACTCTTTGATAGTAATGCCCCATAAATAGTAATATATATATATACAAGGATTACGTGTGCTGTAAGGTTACACAGTTACTATTAAAACCGTAGCCATCTCCTCTATCACGGAATTACACGCCAACGGAAAGTAAATATTTACAATTCTGAATTTGGTTATACATATTAGATGTAAGTGCAGTTTTCAGTCAGCTATATCCGGCGTGGTCTGGGCGCGTGCCGCTGCGAATTTTGGAAAAGACTTGCTGATGCGGAAACAATGATACGATGGCATTAAATGCATGGACATGAAGTTCCAGTGTAGCAAAACAACAAAAAAATACTTTCTTTATAGGGTTGAAAGCTTTTTAATTCAAACTGACATTTCCACTTCTGCAGGGAAGCTTTTCTATGTCTATTTTTTACTTACCGGCCAGCTTAGTGCCCTTGGATTATCTGAAGATGAACCATTAACTAAATTTGTCTTGTCAAGGCATTGTTTTCGATTTTTTTCCTTACCTACCTTATTGCAAGTAGACAGAGTTCAAAGTAACGTTGATTGTTACGCGAGCTGTGTTCTATTTTGATCAGAAGATATTTGTTATCTGTATTTTAGAATCATCATCATCATCATGAATGTATTTTAGAATGATTTACGGTAATCGACATAAATACATGTTTAATTAAAAATGTTTAATGCGTTTGTATTTGGGAGCTATTCATTATGATGGTCAGGTGGGCTAGACATTTTATAGAGCCAGGTAAAATACTCGTAAAAAGTAAAAACTGTTTATGAATTAATCTTACTTAATATTATAAATGGGAAAGTGAGTTTGTTTGTTTGTTCCACTTTCACGCCGTAACTACTGAACCAAATGCTTTGAAATTTTGCAGACGTATAGTTAGAAGTCCGGTTAAAATAATATAATATTTTTATCCCGGAAAAAATTGATGTTCCCGAGGGAAAACAAAAATATTCCTTTATACCGCAATATAACCGAAGTCCAACGCAGGCGAAGCCGCGGGCGGAAAGCTAGTATAGGATAAATGGTATAACTGCTTAATATACAGGGTGATTCGGAAATGTCCTTTTAAGAACTCTACCGAGTCCATTCCATCAACGCCATGAAAACTCGATTAGCTGATTGTGCTTTTTATATGAAGATGTCGTTATTTTTTGCTTCGGGGGTATTAAAACCTTCCGAATCTACCTGTACGTAAATAAGAGTGGCAGGTGTGTGACGTCATTGTGTATGGTGTTCCAGGCGGAGGAGCTGAACGCGCTGGTGGGCGATGCGTTCCGGATGGCGTTCGCGTCGCAGCTGCAGCCCTGCGCGCC
>SJJU01070969.1:0-12479 GCA_012932125.1 Conopomorpha cramerella | reverse complement strand
CGGGCTCCGTGAGGTTTGTAGCAAAGAAAATTCAGGAAAAATTTCAACAGAAGAGCGGGAAAACGAAACGAAGCCCTCTGGTGGCGAAACGGAGTTCGCCGTGTTGCTAGTTCCTAATAAAAACTACTTTTTGTATTTTCACGAAACTTGGAAGAGATTAAAATACAATATCCAAGTTGTAATTCATGTCAATTATATTTGATCTTATTTTATCCCAAAATTCCCACGGGAATGGAATAAAAGTATATCGTTCACCTTCGGGACATACAGTAAAAATAAACACATACATTACCACCAATTCATAGCAAGCATAATGTACTATGAAATCACTAGTCGCTAATTTAATATGGTGACCTTGGCATGGCTTGCCGGAGCCTGTGTTTCCTGAGCAGTACATTCTGGAGGTCTTCAAGTCACTGGGGTGAATAGGTAGGTACCTAATAAACAAGTGTGCTCCATCGTAGACCACATCGCTGCTTATCATCACGGATAGCGGTCAAAGGCTTGTTCAAAAATCCATAATATACCTATTGTTAAAAAAATCACACTAAATTACTTCATCGTATCACCATAATAATAATTATTTGAGCGGAATATCATCACTCACTTCTTACGTAAATCCGCGACAATGTCAACCGACCTTGAGAGGAGAACAAAAAAAAATATAAATCCGAAAGCTCGCAAATTCGACAACTTGCCTTTGTTTTTCGGAAAAAAAATAACTATAAGTTTTGCGTCTTTGAGTCTTGTGATCTTGGCCTACTTTCGATGAAATGAACCATAAGTAGGATGACTTCCAGTTTTGATGTATTGAAGAAAATATAAAATTCATTTATTAGTACCTTTTATTACTCTCACATTTACAACTCTCAACCGCATTGCCGAGTGAATTTTCAAAATGCAGCTATGTTTGTTTCTTCATATTTGAAGTTATAATAAAACCTTAGTTATAAATATATTTCATTAATATAACAGTAACTAGGTACAAAAGTAAGATGTGTTTAAATTGTTAAGTTTTTCTTGCTTTTATTGTTAAGTTGTGTAATTAATATGTAATATTACCCTCTTTGGGATTAAAAGGCGTGAAGTGTATTTTTTTTTTTATTACCTAACCATTATTCACACTACTGTATTAGGATTTTTTCTGTAAGGGTTGTGTGTGTAAATAAATAAACTTAAAAAAAAACTATCGAAACAGATTTTATAGCTTTTTTATTACAACACAACATCTTGATTCTGAAGAGCGGCTGTAGACTAGTTGTCGGATGCTTGGACTTGAAAAAGAAAGGTCGTGTGTTGGAGCCTGTCGGCAAGTCGTGAGACTTTAAAAAAGGAGAGGTTTCTTAATTTCACCGTCTATAACTATGTTTGTTTTTTTATTGCTTATGTTCACACATACACAAAATAATGTGTCCGATTTCCATGTTCCGCAGACGAAGCCGATCCAGGCGGAGATAGCGGGACGTTCTGGATCGACATCTACCGGGGTGGCAGGAGGTGTCCCATAACAGAGAGGAATGGAAGTCCTGGGTGGAGGCCTTTGCCCAGCAGGGGGCATCAAATCCAGACTTAACCCTCAATACAACAAGACTTAAAGATTTTCTCTTGGATTTTAAATTCTAATGACATGAATCTAACTACTAGATTTCGCTAAAAGAATATCAGTATAAGTAAATTTTTAGCTAATACAATACCGTAGTGTGAAATAAGGACAGGAAAATGATGATGACAATAACCTTACATAGGATTCGCTGAATACTTTTTCTAGTAAATTGGTATAATCCCCCTGTAGTGAAGGTATTCCTTAAGGTTCAAAGTTAGTTCAAACTAAGTGGGTATATATTTCCCTTTGGATTTCCCTCGTGACAAATGGAGATCTGTAGTCTCTGCCTACCCCTCTGGGAGACAGGCGTGAAGTGTATGTATGTATGTTGTATTAAGGGTTAATAAAAAAAAGATAAATCGGAAATGGAAAAAAATACAATCATTATTATCCACAATCAGTTCAATAATAAAATAAGTCTGTTATATGTACATTAAAATCGTACTAAAATTATAAATGCGACAGATTATGTGTAATCGATGTGAGTACGTTTGTTACTTGTTTACCGAAAAAATACTGGACGAATTTTGACGAATATTTGTGGTAATATAAAAAAAATTGTACATTTCATCCCGAAATTCCCACAAGGAGAAAAGAGACTAGATAAAGCAAGGTTTACACCGCTGAGCACAGCGTGTGGTTAACAACATAAACAGTGCCTTACATTATTAAGGTTATTGAAGAAAATGCATTTTTTTGAAACGCTATGACTGACTACGCTATGCTTTTGACCACATCGATACTATGAATATCATTTGGCATTAAGATTTATTGTTTACTTGTCATAATAGACAACTCTACCTTATTGGTGAATAACTGAAGTAGGTTTCTATTTTACATTCCAGAAACCTTCCTCAGGAATCACTCTATCTATTAAAGAAAACCAGATCAAAATCCGTTGCGTAGTTGCTAAAGATCTAAGCATACATAGGGACATAGGGACATACAGCGGGAGGCGACTTTGTTTTATACTATGTAATGATTTACTGACACAGAAATCATCAAAACTGATATTATTTTGACTGACCGTACACAATGAAGATATATGTCCACTGCTGGATATAGGCCTCTCCAATTGCACGCCACTGTGATCTGTTTTCGGCTACTCGCATCCAGCTTCTGCCAGCCATCTTGCGTATATCATCAGTCCACCTTGCCTGAGGGCGTCCTACACTCCGTTTGTCGAGACGCGGTCTCCACTAGAGAACTTTTTACTTTACTTTTTACTCTCAATAAATACCTATAATTTCAAAAACATAAAATGTAATACAAAATATTTATTAACATATTTAAATTCAGAGAATAATTCATAAAATTAGGTACTATTTTTATTTCCTATCAGTGACAATAACAATAAAAAAAAGACATGGCGCACCGAACCAAAAGGGAATCCGTCATCCGCACATCCCGCGGTGCGCACGCGCATTCGAAGTAAAAGTGACCAAGACGCATCAGTCAGTATCCTCAGTATAAAAGCGGCGGCGTCCACCTCACCATCACACACCTCAGCCACACACCGACACATAAACATGGCCAGATTGAGTCTCGTAAGTTTCCTAATTAAAAAAAACAACAACGCTATATTCAAACGTACCAACCAACAAACAAGGAGTTCAGTGCTGTGAAGTGACGTGAAAGAAAAAAAATACCTACATTAAAAATGTATAATTTCAAAAGTGTAATCTGTGACACGCACAAAGCAAACGGATTTAACATGCTCTGTTTGTCATATGGAGATTTTTTTTGATTGAGTTGATCTTGTTTATTTTTTCGGCGCTCGGATTTCCATTTCTTAAAAAAAGTCGTGCTTACTTATCCATGTTGTAATATTTAACGAGTCACCGACGTAATGATATTTCGGTTTGTTTAATTATTATTTAAATTCTTGAGAAGTGCTCCACATTTTCACACTCGCTTAGATACTGAATCATCTAAATTATCATACGGCCGGCCGGTTTAAAAAATTCGATGAAACGTTTTTCGATGAAATGAACTAAATTAGTTAAAAGTTCACATTTAAAAGTAATTAGTACATTTTTGCTGTAATTGATTGCAAATAAACAATACAATCTGTTACGAGTGAAGTGTATGCCTGTAATAGGAATATTGCTAGAGACCTATATGTATTCAACTACAAATATTTAAAATGTATTGTGTAATATTCTGTTGGTGTACCATATCATAAATAAATAAATAATACAATTTTAAATGCGTTGTAATGAATTACTCAGTATTTAGAACAATGTCTAACCAGCTTCCTTTTTCCCCAGGTCGTCCTCTCAGCCCTTCTGGGGTGCTCCTTCGCGGAGCCTCCATCTGGCTACAGCTACACCGCACCTTCAGCTTCGTACGTCCTCGTGAGCGGCGGACACGGTGGTGGCGGCGGCCACGGAGGCTACTCATCATCAGCCCTCAGCTCCGGCGGCCACTACTCCTCCGTTCCCGTCGGCCACCAGACTTCCGAGGGCTACCACGTCGACCCCCATCTCCTGGAGAAGATCAAGCACATAATCCTCAAGGACGAGATCCAGAACCAGGCGTACCAGCAGGCGTACAACTCTCACGGCAGTGGTCACGGAGTGTCCTCTCACTACGGCCCGCCAGCGCCGGTGTACGGAGTGCCAGAGGACAGGATTGTTGGCATCGAGCTGGACCATATCCAGCAGGGTCTCCAGGTGGCTCAGTATCACCAGGCCGAGGAAGGTTACGCTGGCGGTTACGCCGGTGGTTATTCCGGCTATTCGAGCGGTGGTCACGGTGGTTTCTCCAGCGGTGGTCACGGTGGTTTCTCGAGCGGTGGTCACGGAGGTTTCTCGAGCCATGGTCCCTCAGTGTCGTACTCAGCGCCCTCAGTCACGTATACGACCATCGGAGTGCCGTCGGGCTCATACGGTGTGCCGTCCCCCTCATCATCGTACGGCGCCCCGCACTAATACATACACACTCACCCACACAAACACACCCAGTCATATCATCTCATTAATGTACGAACCCCATGTGATCGCATCTCTAGGTTAAACATGTAAAGTATTTTGTTGTTTTTTTATTTCTGTAAATAAAAGAGACTTTTTTTTTGTAAAAAAACATGACACCGTCAATAAAAAAAATATAACTAATATACACTTCACGCCTTTAATCCCAAAGAGGGGTAGGCAGAGGTACTTGCTAAAGCAAATACCACGGTTCACCAAGCGTATTTAACCCAACGTGACAGGGGGTGAGCCCATCGCCGTTATAGGGGTTCACACACCTTGTGGTGTGCGGGTTTCATCACGATGTTGTCCTTCACCGTACGAGCGTTGCGTTGCGTACATGGGCTCTGAAAAAGAGTCCCATTGGTACACGTCCGGTAGCCGGACTCGAACTCTCCGACCAACTGGACCACAGACGCTTTATTGACCGAGTTTTACATTCGGTGACGCAACAGTGATACATTTGGCTGCGAGTTACGTGCGAGTGTCGTCTGGAGGTTGGTGCGCGCCGCTCTGTAACGGGATCGCAAGAAATCGAAAGTTATTTACTAGACGCGTAGGGAACTGGTTTCACACGAACTCTTGGTACTGCGGGTGGTCCAGTTTCGATTTGCCGAAAATTATTCGACTTACAAATAGTTAATTACTTATACCCTTAACAATAAACGCGTTGTCACTTATACAACGGTTATTACAGGTCTACTTGAACTGGTTATTCCGTATTTGACATACAACTGACAAGTTAAGTTGAGCTTTGTGTATCTACTAAATTGCAATTCCGCCATTATTAATAAGGCCCTTAGTAAATTGGGGTAGCCCTGCCGTTACGTGTGCACTTTCGTACCTTTTATACATACTAATTATTTTTGTGTAATAATATCTCAAGAGTTTTTTTTTAATCACTATGAACAAGCGTTTGACCACCATCCTGCCTGATGTTAAGCAGCGATGTGGAGTAATTAAAATCGCTCACAGGGAAACATTACGAATAGATATTTGGCGATTTCAAAAATACATTTTTCATACAAGACACTTAAAATATATTACGGTAATAATGTATAGGTAATTATTACCGAATCTGGTTATAAGTGAAGGTACAAACCTATTACGTAAAGCACTTGCCCGCCGAGGAAGTGTAGGATATATCGTCATTTTATACTTTGAACTGCCTCGGGTCAGGCTGAGCGCGTCAGGTTCAAGCTTTTTAGAGCTTTCAATGAGTACTTTCACATAAGCCTAAGAGCTTTCAAGTTATTGGTTTTAAAGTGTAAGAGGCAGACTTTTACTTTTCAAAATGAGCGAGCGTTCATTTATTAGTTAGACTAATCTCCAAGAAATTGTTAGTAAACTAAAAGATAGCATCATAACAAATGAAACTGATGTACAGTCAGAGCACCGACGTGTATGACTAATTTAATGAATTTACTTATGCAAAACAGCTTTTGCTAGTATATTCAGTAAGTAAGCCACTGAAAATAGGATGTGACCCAGATGTGCCGTATTTCATTCATCAAGTCAAATCAGTGCGACTTTGAACAGTACTGGCCGATGATAAAATATTTATAAAAATAATTATGAATAAAAATTGGGTTAATAATACGTAGTGGATACTTGGCCATGTACACTTGCGGATTCTCTCAACTCGTTTTTCTTCAACCTAATAAAAGCCTGCATCATTTCCACATAATACTCGTATCAACCCTTAATCAGACAAGGTTAGGTGTGTCTCTGATGGATTTTAGACTCTATCAACGTTTGTTATTCTAATTACCAACTCCATCACATAATCCCGGGTAATGTTTCTCATACATTCTAGCTTTTAAGTACAATTTGAAATTATTGTTTAATGTTTAAATAGGTATGTGTCCTGTACTGTTATGTACCTTATGTGATTATGCTCTGAAATCTTCAGATAATGGGGATTGTTCATAATTTTCTCAAGATGTCCAATTCGAAAACCATTTCGAAGAATAACCTTAATTAACCATTATCAAGAATCAGATTTACAAAATCTTCATGGATTGAAATTATTTTCAACTTTTAAGTTAAACTTTTATTTGAAGACTATGACGTCATAGCTCAGCCCATAGGAATGTATTCCAAAGCAAAAAAAGTAACTGAAGTGCCAAGTCTGATTGAAGTTTGTCGTGTGACAGCTGTGACAGAAGGGAGTAACAAAACAAACTGCAAATATTTTGAAAACTTTGTTCTTGTTTACGTAATATTATATAGGTTGACAGTCACTGTCATTTTATAGATGTGTCAATCAATTCATATTTTTTCATTTTCATATTCATGTCATCATATGTCAATCATGTTATTTTTTCTGGCTACGATGACGGTGTTGTTTCAACGCAATGATGACGTATTTCCGGTCTAAGCTTTAAAAATTAATTAAAATGTAATTAGACAATTTTATACAAAAATATTCAAATTAGTTTCTTAAAATGGTCTATATTTTCAGAAAATACTGTAAAAAACACCACTTAAAAAATGTGAACAATCCCATTTATATCATCTGTTTCGTAAAAAAAATCGGGGATTTAGGATTTACTTTTTTTTTGTCACCACTAAGAGTTCTAAGAAATTTCCTCCGTCACCAAATTTCGTAAGATATTGTAACAACTTTTTCAAAACGATCCCTGAACCACTTAAGACAGGACAACGCCTATCGCAGTCCACTAGTAATTATATAAAAAATATCGAAATAAATGGTAAGAACCCGATATACGTGAAAAGATTTCTAAAGAACTGTTTACATGTGCGGCCTGAATAACAAATGAAGTAATCTTCACATATACCAACCAAATTTATTTACATAATTTCTACACATCAGTAGTTAGCATATCTATTAATATAAACTATTTATATATATAGACTAAAGACAGGACAACGTCTGTCAAGTCCACTAGTTTAATAAAAAAAAACATATTAAATGTTTTTGGTCTTCAAGTCGAGGGTGAATACGTACCTAATGAACAAGTCCATCGCTGCCTAACATCAGGCAGGGTGGTGGTCAAACGCTTGTTCATATTGATAAAAGAAACAATTAAATCAAATCATTTATTCGTGAATACATGTCAACTTGCTGTTAAATCTAAAATATAAAGTCACAAAGTATCCTGCCTTATGTGGCGTACATATATTATGTCAATATTATCATCAGTCCACCTTGCCTGAGGAGGGCGTCCTACACTCCGTTTGCTGATTGGCTGTTATGTCGCGCGTTGTGCGACTCAGCTAGTTTCAACAAATCGCAGCGCGTTATATGTCTTGTCACTTATTTCTTGGAACGCTGTGCTAGGGGGGCTGATATGAGTACTTTTAACCGATACCTACTCGATACTTAATTTCAAAGTATCGATACTAAAAATATTTGGTATCGGAAAAAAGTATCGAGTAAGTACTTGGATTTACTCGTATCGTTTTATCCCTATAGTTGGGCTCATCTAATAAGTGATTTCTGACACATTGAGAACGACCATGAAAAACATGGAATATTTTTACAACGGAAATAATTAACCTTAAAATGTATGGCGGTAACAGCACTGAACATTCTATTCCTTTGGGATTCTTTTTCATCAATAATCTAGTGCTGTGATTTTTTTGTTGATTTATCAAGTTGAATCGTTTCGATTTTGGACACGTGCTTATTGAGTCGAATGTAAGTGTGGTAGAATAAAAATGAATGTTTTGCACATGTATATGTATAAAGTTATACATATATAACAGAGTCCATTTTGCTGAATTAATGTTTTGTTTGCTGAATTTTTTCTAAGTCTGCGCCCCTAAGGGTGTACCTGCTGCTGTCGGAAATTCGACTAAGTCCTGAAAAAAAAAATGTGCCTCTGATTTACGATTCAATTGATAGTGTGACCATTAGACGTCATTATGTCTAAAGGAACCGCATCTGCTCGACGTCTCTCCTCCGAGCTACAGCCGTTTCAAATCTTTGAGTCTAATTTTCTCAGTAATGAAACTGTTTTGTAAAAAGTCGTCCAAACAAAAGTCACTCCCATTCGGATCTCCTATACGATCGAATGATGAGAAAGTACCCTTAATTGAAGATTGGCATCTGTTGAAATTTTTCTAAGTCTGCGCCCCCAAGGGTGTACCTGCTGCTCTCGGAAATTCGACTAAGTCCTGAAAAAAAATGTGCCCCTGATTAACGATTCAATCGACAGTATGCATATTGAACGTCACTGTGTCCAAAATAAGCGCATCCGCTAAACGTCTGTCCTTCGAGTTACAGCCGTTTCGAATCTTTGAGTCTAATTTTCTCGGCAATGAAACTGTTTTGTAAAAAGTCGTCCATACAAAAGTCACTCCCATTCGGGTCTCCTATACGATCGAATGATGAGAAAGTACCCTTAATTGAAGATTGCCACCTGTTGAAATTTTTCTAAGTGTTCCGCCCCCAAGGATATACCTGCTGCTCTGGGAAATTCGACTAAGTCCCTAGCTTCATACAAAATCGACCAAAAATATTCTAAGTCCAGAACCAATTTTTTTCTTTTTTTTTGCTTTTCGCACGTTTTATAGGTCTGTTTTCTCGCCTTTCTATTGAGTGGAGAATCTCCATGGAAGCCTCTTTTGTAGGAACAACTTTTTTTTATAAATAGGTACAAAAAATTACGTATGTGTTATAATTATGGATTTAACTAAAGCAATCGACTTTGTTGATCACAGTATTTGATAACATTAACTAAATAACTACGGTATAAGAGGAAACGTGTAAAATTTACGTAAATCTTATTTACAAAAACGAACCCAAGTTGTAGAAATATCTAACATTGACATAAAACAAGCAAAAGTTCCTCAAGGCAGTGTTTTAGGACCTCTTCTATTTTTGAGTTATATCAATGATTTACCACACCATGTAAATCATCCTATAGTCCTATTTGCGGATGACACGTCGATTGACTTTACTTTTATGCTTCATCTGCCATACCCAACTTTTATTCCCATACATTAAGGGAGGTGCCAGTACACCATCATGGACAGCCAATCTTGCCTTTTTCGACAGGAATAACCTAACCTAACACTGCAAAGGGCACCATTAACCTTATTACCCGCGCTCACTCTTTCAATATCTGTGTCAAACTGTCCATCGCTTGTAATTAGAGATCCCAAATATACAAACTCATCTATTTGTTCAACTTTCTTGCCGTCAACCATGCACTCACAAACTGTTCTTTCATTTTTTCGACTACCATTACTTTAGTCAAAGTCAAACATTTATTTTTCATCCTTATAAGTGCTACAACATACAGATATACAGTAGCATAACACAAAGCTTGATGAACGTCATTTATGACTTTAAAACAAAAGAAATCGTCCCCGGTTCGAATTAATTTCTTTTACTGGCCAGAAGAACCGGGAAGAAACTGGCATCTTTTCAAATCGCCAAGGCTTACTGCTAAGTATACTTAACATAAATATGACTTAATACTAATTTAACAAATGCTTGATGGCCGGATACATGCCTGACAGCTCAAGGGCACTAAATGATATTAACATTAAATAAAATAAAAGAGATCCCTGTGGATTATGTAACTGAACCCCTCAGAACATGCAAGCAACCACCCAGCTCATTACCAACATTAGTAATGTTGGTAATGAGCGACTAGCGTTGGTAACGAACGTTTTTTTTACTATTCAATAAAAGATTGTTACAAGTAAACCAATCGAGGACTTTAGACAGTGTTTTATTGATGACCTCTGTATTAAAATTGTGCGATTTACTTCAAATATCAACGAGGTGTTATCAGCTAATACTATGTCATCATGCTTCTCTACCATTGAAGGGAGATCGTTAATATATACCAAAAATAAAAAAGGTCCAAGTATTGATCCCTGAGGAACGCCTAGTTTTACTTCAGAGCCACCAGATCTAATTCCATCAATATCTACTACATATTGCTTGCGATTATTTAAATAAGAAATTATGATTGACAGATCAGCCACACCATAGAATTTTAATTTTGAAATTAATGTTTTTGTGCTTAGAATGTCCATTAATCTTTTCACACATTTTTTTGTAATATTTTTGCTATTACCTAGCATAATTACCATAGATGCATCTTCCGAACACCGATGTTGTCTAATACATTCACATACATTATCAATATTTGTATTTGTACATTTTACTTATTGCTCAATGTACTTTTGTCACAATATGCTGAGTGCTCATTTAGCGTATTGTACATTGTACCGGTTTGCACATTTTGCGTGTTTTTCTGATTTTGCGTATTGTACTTTGTCAGCCGGAGGGCACCATTTTATCCTGGTGTCTGTATATTTATTTTGTACATTTTGAATAATTTGCATTTTCAATGTTGTTCTCATTTTGAGTATTGCACATTTATTAGATGTACATTTTACATATTGTTCAATGTTCTTTTGTGACAATATGCTGAATGCTCATTTAGCGTATTGCTCATTTTTCGTGTCGTTCTCATTTTGCGTGTGGTACACTGTCAGTCAGATGGATGATGCCTCCATTGGTATTTTAAAGAAAAACTATAAGTGTACACACACTTATAGTTTTTCTCATCAAGTGCATATTCAAGAACAACATTATTTTAAATTAAAGACTATCAAAGAAAGACAATAAATTGGTTTTCATGGGTATTTATTTGTTGTTTCATTGCTATTTTAAAATAAAATACCCCTACCCCAAAAGGCACTCCCGTTCAGGTTTACTGCGCGATGGAGTAATATATGAAAGTATCCTTAATTGAGGATTGATTGATTCCCCATAATAACTGAAACATAAAGTCTACAATGCCTAAAATAAAAAAACATCCCTTTATTGGGGATGACCCCATCCGCGCAACCGTATTGGGAGCGGAACACTTAGCAATTTGCGATATTCCTGAACTTTTTCTAAGTCTGCGACCCCAAGGGTCCGAGCTACACCCTCTTCGAATCTTTGATTCGATTTTTCTCGGCAACGATGCGATTTTGTAAAAAGTTGTCCCTACAAAGGGCACTCCCAATTGGGTCTTCTATACGATCGAACGATGAAAAAGTACCCTTAATTGAGGATGGACACTTGCTGAAAATTTTCTAAGTGTTCCGCCCCTACGGGTGTACCTGCTGCTCTCGGAAATTCGACTAAGTCCTGAAAAAAAAAAGTGCCCCTGATTAACGATTCAAACGATAGTGTGACCATTAGACGTCATTATGTCTTAAGGAACCGCATCTGCTCGATGTCTCTCCTCCGAGCTACAGCCGCTTCGAATCTTTGAATTGGTTTTTCTCGGCAACGATGCGATTTTGTAAAAAGTTGTCCCTACAAAGGCCACTCCCAATCGGGTCTTCTATACGATCGAACGATGAAAAAGTACCCTTAATTGAGGATGGACACTTGCTGAAAATTTTCTAAGTGTTCCGCCCCTAAGGGTGTACCTGCTGCTCTCGGAAATTCGACTAAGTCCTGAAAAAAAAAGTGCCCCTGATTAACGATTCAATCGACAGTATGCATATTGAACGTCATTGTGCCCAAAATAACCGCATCCGATAAACGTCTATCCTTCGAGTTACAGCCGTTTCGAATCTTTGAGTCTAATTTTCTCGGCAATGAAACTGTTTTTTAAAAAGTCGTCCCTACAAAGGGCACTCCCATTCGGGTCTGCTACACGATCGAATGATGAGAAAGTACCCTTAATTAAAGATTGACACTTGTTGAATTTTTCTAAGTCTGCGCCCCCAAGGATATACCTGCTGCTCTCGGAAATTCGACTAAGTCCCTAGCTTCATACAAAATTGACCAAAAATTTTCTAAGTCCCGAACCTATTTTTTTCTTTTTTTTTTGCTTTTCGCACGTTTTATACGTCCAGGAAGCGCCCCCAAGGGTATACTCCAACTCGACCTTTGCGCCCCTAACTACCCCCGGACC
>SJJU01070968.1:0-11387 GCA_012932125.1 Conopomorpha cramerella | reverse complement strand
TGATTGCGCTTTGATTGTCGATAAGGAATCGGGGTGTGACCTCATGTCGGGACAAGTCGAATACGATACCTTTCAGATACATCGAGTCGCACGCTGCTCCGGCTGCCGCCACATATTCCGCCTCCGCAGTGGAGAGTGCGACTGCAGACTGTTTTCGCGAAGACCAATGAATGAGGTTGTTACCGTGAAACACCGCACACCCGCTCGTACTTTTCCTATCTGTAGAGTCTGCTGCCCAATCTGCATCAGAATACGCGACCAGATCAGTGTTTCCTCCTGATGTGTATACTAACCCTTTATTTCTCGTCCCACTTAGGTAGCGAAGTATACGTTTTCCTGCCTTCCACAGCGTCTCTGTGGGTTTATCGAGAAATCTGCTCAGATATGCTACTGAAAAAGTTATATCTGGACGAGTGTTCATCGAAATAAACAATAAGCTGCCCACTAACTCTTTATAAGGAACATCGATAATTTTTTCTTGACCTGCGTTAAACTTTGGTTCCATTGGTGTGCTTACTGGCTTACTTTCTTCCATGCCAAATCTTTCTAATATTTTATTGATCATTTTTGTCTGTCTAAGTATTATTTTATTTCCCTCCTTTTCACATTCTATGCCCAAATAATCCTTCACCTCCCCTAAATCCTTCATTTTGAATTCTTCTTTCAATTTCGACAGAATATCCAAGTTCCCTAGCAGTAAGATATCATCCACAAATATGAGTAACCAGCTGTCTGGACTCTTATACAAGCACATGTCAAATTTTGATTGTTCGAAACCATTCCCGATGATAAATTCATGAAAACTCTGATTCCAGCACAATGGCGCCTGTTTAAGTCCATACAATGACTTACGAAGCTTAAGAATTTTCCCCTCACATTCCACTCCTTTCGGGCATTTGATGTATACATCTTCTTTCAACTCCCCATTCAAAAATGCCGTTGGTACATCAAGTTGTTTCACGGACAGCCCTTGCTGTACAGCGTGACTCAACATAGTCCTTACTGTGGACATCCGCGCTACTGGCGAGTAGTAATCATTCGTGTCCCTCTGTTGGAAGCCTTTAGCAACCAGCCTTGCTTTCTTCGTTCCATCCTGCTTTGTCCTAAATATCCATTTCGTATCAATCGCTTTACAATTTATACCCATTAACTCGCTGTCCGTAAATTCCCAAGTTCCTAATTGCGCATGAGAATCTAACTCTTTCTGAATCGCTTCTTTCCAACCAACATCTTTCACTGCCTCTTCATAGTTCAGTGGATCTCCACTACACAGGCAATATATAAGATTGCTTTGTTCTGGGTCAATGCCATAGTAGTTTGGTGGTTTTACCAATCTCCCACTCCTTGTTCTCACAACTCCTTCACTGTTTTCTCCTTCATTAGTATTCTCATTCTCTTCATTCTCCTGCTCACAATCTTCAAACCTGTCATCATCACATTCCACTTCCTCATCACGATTAGGCTCTTCATCTTCTATTCGTCCACAAATCACACTCCCGTTCGTATCATCATTATCATTGCACACCTCCGTATATTTGAAATCACTTTCATCAAACGTCACATCTCTCGAACCTACTATCTTTCTGTTTTTAAAATCCCACAATCGGTATCCATTCACATTGTACCCCACTAGCCTCATCTCTTTCGCTCTTCTGTCAAATTTTCCTTCCTTCGGTACTGTAGCGGCCCACGCTCTGCATCCAAACACTCTCATATTCCGTAATGTGACTTTCCCAAACCATATTTCTGCCGGAACCTTGTTATGAATAGCCGAGGAGGGACATCTATTTATTTGATATGCGGCACACTGCACCGCTTCACCCCCCAGATATTTTGGTAAACCGGTTTCTAACATGAGAGTCCTAGCTTTATTATATATCGTCCTATTCATTCTTTCAGCAACCCCGTTGGACTGTGGAGAGTACGGCTGAGTATACTGCATGATTATGCCTTTATCCCTACTGAAATCGAAAATAATTTTGTTTTTGAACTCACCTCCATTGTCGCATCGTATTTTCCTGACGGTGTTCCCAGTTTGAGTTTCTATTCTTTGGACATAACTGACGATATTTCCCGCAGCTTCACATTTTCTTTTTAGTAGATACACTACACAGAAATGAGAAAAGTCGTCAATGATGGTTTGAAAGTAAACTTCTCCATTTATCGCAGGTGTACTTACCGGCCCGGATAGATCTGTGTGGAGTAGTTCGCCGATATATCTGGATCTAGGCCTCTGTGTAGGTAAAAACGGTTTACGGGTCGACTTGCCCTCGACACACGGCCCACACACTTTGCTAGAAGATCGAAACCCTAAAATTCCTAAGTGTTTCCTGTTGGCATAACCAAGTCGCCTGTGCCACAAATTCTCACTTTTCGTAGTAGTTAAACATTTTTCATAATTTCGCACCTGAAAATTTATTCCATATAACTTCCCAAACATTACGCCTATGACATCTTTGTTATTTTTAGAGATTGACACACCGTTGTTATGGAAACTAACCAGATGACCTTTGTCGATTAATTTTTTTTACTGATAGTAGATTATGACTCAAGCCGTCAACGACTACTGCTTCAATAGATATGTTGATACCATTTGCTTCCACTTCAAGTATACCCCTTTTATAAGCTGATAGGTACTGTCCATTGGCTACGAATATTTTGCATACGCTATTTTCAATGTTTATCATATACTTTTCGAATTTTGCTTGCACCAAATGCTGAGTTGCACCCGAATCCACCACAAATTTAATCACGTGATTTTCTCCGTCCACCACCAAAATGTTTTCGCCAGTTATAAATGCAAGTTCATTTTCACTGCCTAAGTCCTTAACGACATTGGCTTGTTCAGAGTATTGGCCCGTTCCCCGTGTCGGATATCTTCCTCTTCCTGGGTTGTATTTTCCTCCTCTTAGGTCCCTGCGTCCATATTCAGCTCTCGTTCTGCACTCACGGGCTAGGTGGCCAGTTTTACCACAACTGAAACATGTTATGAAGGCTGACGCTTGCTCACCCTGGTCACATCCATGGACTTTTATCTCAGCGTCTAAAAGCTTCGCCTTCACAAATTCTATATCAATGCCCTTTTCTGTGGTCATGGTCTCAATGCTTGTAATAACACTCTCATACTGAGATGGCATTGCCGACAACATATGGCAGATTCTTTCTATTGCTGACACCTCACACCCAGCTGCTTGTAATTCGCTTATGAGGCTGTCAAACCTCATGAAGAAGTCTTGCAGTTTCTCTTCATAACTACATTTTATCCCTATGAGCTTCCGTTTTAGATGTAATTTATTGAATACACTCTTTCTTTCGAATACCTTTTCCAACTGTTCCATCATCTCCGCCGCTGAGCTGCACTTTTTTACGATTTCCAAGTATTGGTCGGCTAAACATTGCACTATCAAACCTTTTGCTTTTGCATCTCGTCTCCTTCTTTCCTCCGCCCTTGCTTCACGCTCTTTCTTCGATAATTCTCCCTCATGCTCTAATTTTAACAAAACATCCAAAAGTTGTCGTTCGTCTAACAACATCTTCAAACTATATTTCCAATTCCCAAAATTTGTATCCCGCTGTAGTCGCGGTAAATTCTCTTTCTCTGCCATTTAGCGCAGTGGAAGCGTTTGTTACGCCCAAATATAAAACACGTCTTCTCGTTCCTCCATTTATTTACCAAGTGAAAAAACTAGACAAAGTCAATGTGACAACTAATACATAACATAAGTATAAAACTCTACAATATATGTACAAGGGAATGGATTATTTATGTTTTTCTTCTGAAAGGGCCTAAGAGTAGTATAGGTTTTCCTATTTTTTTTCATCAAATTTGGTTACACCTAAATTAATACGTTTTGATCCTAACCTCCTCATCTTAAGGAAAATGACTTTGAAACAAGTTTGAAATAGCCTTATAAATTAAGTTAGTTAAGGTACATAAAAGAGCTACGTTTCACAATTTTCACACGAATTACGCCTTCCCTTATTACCGTCTGTGACGTAAATGACCGTGGCTGAATGTAGGTAATGTATCTGTCTAATAACATACTTTGTCATGTCTGTATTTTCCCAAAAGTGAGTCGCGCCTCCAATGACCGAGTTCACTGCATCCGAGGTCAAAGCGACAATGACCCTAATCATGCATCACTGTGCTGCGAGGTTTTCCGTCAACGTGAATAGTGTGAGATCCCACGTCTCGTTTTACTTATTACGCGAACTAAGTTTTCAAACCGCTCGTAGCCGTGTGGTGACGGCGCATAGAATACATGTGTCACCAACCCAGCCCAACTTTTCCCGTCACGGGGGTCGTAAGAGGTGACCGAGGGAGCTCTCCAGAGGACTTTTATCAGCCTGTTACATACATACATAGATACACTTCACGCCTGTTTTCCAGAGGGGTAGGCAGAGGCTACAGATCTCCATTTGTCACGCTCCTGACATACCCCTTTCGTTTCATCTACATTCATACATCTTTTCATACATGACCGCCGGTTTCGAGTACTTTTCACCAGCATCATCAGCATCACCATCCACCAGCACCATCAGCCTGTTAATACCTAACTTTTTATTTGAAACTAGTGGACGCCCCGCGATTTTAATCGCGTAGTTTCGTTATTTCATACGAACTATAACACCTTCGGCTTTTCGGCGGAAACAGCCGAAAACAGATCACAGTGGCGTGCAATTGGAGAGGCCTATGTCCAGAAGTGGACAAGTATGGGCTGATGATGATAGGGACCTGTCCCACTGGATCGAGATAAAAGTATCCTATGTTCGTCTCCTGGTCTCAAACTATGTCTTCACTAATATACATTATTCATTGATCTTCCATTGAATCTAAGGTTCTGTTGTCCCTTTTGGGAATTAAAGACGTGAGTGTAAGTAGTATTATTTATAGTCCCGTCGTGCCGGTGTATTCATCTTGTTTGAATTATTTTTTTAACACAATGAACAAGCGTTCAACCACCATACTGCCTGATGTTAAGCAGCAGTTATTTCTTCTCTATTTTTATTTCCCGCTAAGGGAACATCTACAAAACGAGCACACGTACCTCCAACTATAGATAAATACCTCCCACGTAAAGTCTGTATGACGTTGCATGAGAACTAGATGAAGATAAAACAAATGAGGATAATCCTCATTTTATAGCTAGTAATAAAATGTATGATATTCAAAGGCTAGTCTAAATTTAATATTGCTGCTAATTATGTTGTATTTATATTGTTTAAAATATGTATATTGGAACGCAACCAACTTTAGTTCCACATATGGTACATAGGTGGCTCTGTTCTTGACTGGTAAAAGGAAATAAAGCCTAAATTAATTTTCAAAATGTTTTTCTTTGTAACAATATCCATTCCTACAGATACACCTAATGGGAAAATGTCTAATATATTACCAAAAGTTACTTACGAATTTTACCACCGTCTTAAAGAATTTCTACCGTGTTTTTAAATTTACCTGAAAATAAAAAGAAAATATTAATTAGTTTTGTTTTTTATTACATTTCATCAATACATAATAAGATAGACAGATAAGAGGCGATTTAGATCTACGTACATATTAAACAACGCAACGAATTTTTGTGGCAGTTTTCTTTAGTACTTAGTTTTTTTAGAGGAAGGAAAACTCTGTTAATCAATAAGTACATAATATAAAAGTCAAAGTCGCCTCCCGCTGTATGTCCCTATGTATGCTTAGATCTTTCATACTACCCAACAGATTTTCATGCGGTTTTCTTTAGTAGACACATCAAAAGTGTCTAGAGATCAAGTACATTTTAGAAGATTGCAATATAGAATATATTTTACAAAAACTGAATTTATTCATAATTTATTCAAAATGTGGTGATAAGTCATTAATACAGGCTTGGGGAATTAGGTAGGAGACCAATCCAGAAGATTAGATTTGATTTAAATAAACTAGATTTTTTTTAGAGCTAACAATGTTCTTGATCCCTAGACACTTTTGATGTGTGTAGTTAGAGTGATTCTTGAGAAAGGTATATACGTATAATACTTGAATATAATAGCCAGTGATTCTCTACTGAAAAATAAATTATTTTTCGTAAAAAATATATAAGTCGAGCGTCTGTTGTGGTCCAGTTGATCGGATACTTAACTTTTAATAGGGAGGTCGCGGGTTCGAGTCCGGCTAATGGACGTTGTACCAATGGGGCCTATGTACCTACACAATGCAACGCTCCTACGGTGAAGGACAACATCGTGATGAAACCGGCACACCATAAGGAGTGTGAACCCTATAACGGGCTCATCCCCGTCACGTTGGTGAATTGTGGGCATTTGCTTTAGCAAGTTCATATTTACGAGTCGAACAACGTTTCTAATTGCTATTAGGATTGTAGGATTATTAACTACACTAGCACTACTTTTCCCACAACAACCATTACGGGCATTCCTAGAATTACCACTGTAATGGAAAAAATGAGATCGAGCCGCACTTGCGAGGCGAAGATTATGCGTAACGTGTAAGTTATGTACCCATAAAATAAGTGATTTTCACTTAAAACCTTAAGATAACGATCGTGATTACTAAATATGCAGTGACATAATCTTTAAGTACGTACTTACAAAAAAAAAACATTCGAACAAAAATTATTTTGCGGAGAAAAATGTTTGAAAGAAAAATTACTTTTGATCCTCTTAAAGTCCATTCCGTAAGTACGATAATTGAATGCACGCAACATTACATATTACATTTTTACACAACGCAATATTCACTTCAATAATGCACTTTTTATTGTGTCTAAAATGATTTTTTTTGCGTCATTTTTACAGAATTTCGTAATAGAGGGTTGAGGCTTCGTAATCCCTCTGTAGTGCTTGGAAGAAGAATTGGAAATCTACAGGACGTCTCATATAGGGCCCAGAAGATCCCTATAGGGCGTCGTTATATAAAAATAAAAGCCACTTTTCATTGTCATTCCATAACTCCGGAACGGGTGGAGCGATTTCGCTAATTCTTTCTTGGTTGTGCTTATTGATGACAGCAGAAGGTTCTTATAAACGAAAAAAATGCCATCCACTGCTGGACATAGGCCACCATATTAATAGTTAAGACAGGACAACGTCTGTCGAGTCCACTAGTCTATTATATAAAAATCAAAGCCACTTTTCGTTGTCATTCCATAACTCCGGAACGGGTGGACCGTTTTCGCTAATTCTTTCTTTGTTGTGCTTATTAATGACAGCAGAAGGTTCTTATGAAAAAAAAGACGTCCACTGCTGGGCACAGGCCACCCTGCATATAGTTAAGACAGGACAACGTCTGTCGAATCCACTAGTTATACCATAAATATAAAACAAGCGTTTGACCACCATTCTGCCTGATGTTAAGCAGCGATGTGCTCTACGATGCAGCACATCGATTGTCCGAATTAAAAATGTCGGTAGTGCAATTTTAGGACTATGTACTTTTTTACACCGTTAGATTGGCGATATTAAGATCTATAAACTTACACGTATTTATTCAAAATGTGGTGATAAGTCATTGATACAGGCATGGGGAATTAGGGAGGAGACCAATCCAAAAGATTAGATTTGATTTAAATTAGTCTTTTTTTAGAGCTAAAAATGTTTGATGACTTTTCTATGAGGATAGATAGATATCTATAAACTAACATCACGTAAAGATACCAATTATAAGCTGTTGTAAATTTTAAGTTTGTACCACAAGTAGTTTAGTTTTAATATCCAAAACTAACTTCTATCTTCTCTCCTGAACATGTTCCGTTTTGTAGATCAGACTTTCTTAATAGGAACAATTGAAATATTGTTAAACAACTTGCCGGAGTCTGTGTTTCCTGCGCAGTACAGTCTGAAGGTCTTGTGAATGGTGAATAAGTACCTTCTGAACAAGTGTGCTCCATCGTACACCACATCGCTGCTTAACATTAGGCGGCATGGTGATCAAACGCTTGTTCATAGCGATAAAAAAAAAGAAAAAAACAACGCGCATGTCTTTACAATATAACAAAACGTTGTGTATCCGAGAAAGTGTGTAAAAATCATTAGATCGTTCGCAGTTATGAAACGAATCCGCTACAAAGTGTATGTGCATCGACTGTGTAAGTAATATTAGGTAATCTAGTAATAATTCGCACACGTACAGTCGACTACGACACAGTGTGAATGTGACGGCACACACTTGTCATAATGCTGGACGCACACTGAACATTTGTCAATGGAATGACAGTTCAAAATATATACACGATTGTTTGTGATATTTTTTTCTTTTTTCAAAAAGGCAAACGTTTGATGACCGGCCGAGAATATTAGAATATCGAAATAAATAAGCGATAGGTGAAACAGAACAAAATCAATTATTTTCTGTGTTGTTTATTTTTTTAAGTTTATTACTCGGGATTTTTCTTTGATGTTTTTCTAATAGATGAAAACTGTAAAAACTATCATACTTTCCAAACAAAGTTTGACAGTAATGACAGTTCTCCGCCCGAAAATCGGTCAGAAAAACGTCAAAGAAAATTCCCCATTCAAAACGCATCCAGTGACCGTCCAGCTTAACTAACAAATGCAACTGTCATCACTCCTACTTCGAGATGGCAGTTGCGAAGTAATTCGCGAGCAAAAAAAAACATACCGACATACAATTGTGGGATTTAGCAACATGTCATACACTCTAAGTCTTAGTGCATGGTTGGTGTAAAAAATGCGTGTGGTATAAGAAAAAGGTGTATCACCATAAGGTTGAAATTCGCGCGTGTCATTAGACAAGAGCAACGTCTGTCGCGTCCACTAGTTACTAGAGATTATGGCAATGCATTTGGTTTTGTGTATCTCTTTTCTTGGTGAACCGTAGGCATTTGCTTTAGCAAGTGCCTCTGCCTATCCCTGCTTTGGCTTGTAAAAGGCGTGAAGTGTGTGTGTATATCTCTTTTCTCAATATTCTTCATATAGATCTGCATCGGAAAGAGACAGTATTAATTTCATAACCATAATGGAACTGCAAGGCTGTTGATATAATTAGTTTTAGGTTTAAAAAACAAATAAGAACCAAATAACCAACACGATAAAAAATAATACCGCCATATTTTATGTTAAAGCAATACAGAACGAAATAAAAGCAAATTGCATTTAAATAATGCACTTATCTGAGTACAATGTTTGTAATATGCAAATTTGTGCGCAGTATGCATGAAATTTTGTACAAATTACGTATGTACGAAAATAAAATTGGGTAAGAATATCACGTCATCGAATAGATACGATGACGCGATCTTATCCGATATAGCAATTGATAAATAAAACAGGACAATAACAATATATAATATAAAACAAAGTCGCCTCCCGCTGTCTGTCCATATGTTTGATGTAAATATTTGAAACTACGCGACAGATTTCGATGCGGTTTTCTTTAGTAAACAGAGTGATTGTTAATGTATGTTTATATGTGTCCTCATCATCTTCAGACATATGACGTCCACTGCTGGAAGAGAGCCTCTCCTAATGATTTCCATGATAATTAGAAGAGAAATGCCAATAATCGCCACGCTTGGCAGGCGGGTTGGCGATCGCAATAGTGTTGTGGTTTAATTCACAGAGAGCGCTGGAGAGTTCCCTATTAATCCCAAAGCGGGGTAGGCAGAGACACTTGCTAAAGCAAATGTCCACGGTTCACCAAGGGTATAGACAGACATTAACCCAACGTGACAGAGGGTGAGCTCATCGCCGTTATAAGGTTCACACACCTTGTGGTGTGCGGGTTTCATCACGATGTTGTCCTTCACCGTACGAGCGTTGCGTTGCGTACATAGGCTCTGAAAAAGAGCCCCATTGATACACGTCCGTCGTAGTCAAGGATCCGATCAACTGGAGCACCTGCATGCAAGTCTAGTTTTGTTGGGCTGAGTCATTAGACATTCAAGTCTATTTTATTATTGTCACAATATAACAACTCTACCTTATTGATGTTTTAGTAACACAGGAAGTGTCATCAAAAAGACATAGTTCACTTTTTTGTCCGACAGTATATGAGAAACGAAATAAAGAAAAAGAAAGGAAAGACATTTTTGTACTACTTTTTTCTTTATTATAAAGAACGTAATGTTTATTGCAAACGATCATGCGACCCGACATCAATGTGAAAGGATACCTGATTTTCGAGAAAATTTTACAGACATAACGACAAAAATATCGGAAATTATGTCACCCCTGGGTTACATAAACCCTTTCCAATATACGTTACGTAAATCTGTAACTAAAACAAAGGGTTTCAAAAAAGGTGCAACTCCTTAAATCGGTTCAAACAACTTTTATTTTTCAAAAAGGAACTTTTTTTGCAAGTCAAACCTGAGCTCGCTTTTCAAGTAATTTGTTACAATTTACAGATCAGAGTACAATACAATTAACTGTAATTGGTTAGCGACAGTACATGCGCACGCGCATTGCACAATATGGCCGACGGATCGTTCTCAATTCAAAACGCCCCTGTCACTAATAATTGGCCGTTATTCTCCGTTTTTTGGACTTTAATTGGCATTATTACGTGTTATGTGGGTTTTCTCGAGCACAATTTGATGGTAGCCAATTCCGGTGTGTTGCAGGTATACTCGTACAGGTAACTGAGATACGGCGATTTTACTAGCGTGCTTTACATAATTACCTATATTTACAATTTTTTCTCAACAAATTCGTTTTGGTTACTTCGGTAGGTAGAAATGATATCAGGATATTATGTTAACAGTGGCTAAACATACACAAGAAAACATTTATGACGTATATCTCTATGTACTGCTGATTATACCGTATTTTTGTATTTCTTTTGCCTATGTAAGTAGATGACATTATATATGGAGACAAAAAGAAAGGGTTTTTAATTTCCTAGCTAGACGATAATCGTCACAGTCAAAGTTTTAAAAATATTGCCATCCCCATAAAAATTGTCGGTAAAGTAAATTTTGTACGAATATAAAAACATTTTTTTTCACTTCACGGCATAGCAAAAATTTGTTCATTATAACGAGCCCAACAAAGTGTCTAAGAATCATTGCTGGGGGTCCATATACACGTAGTATACAGATATACCTTGCATAGTCCGAGGTATACCAGTCCCATATTATTACACAGACTGGAAGCCGGTAAGCTTTCGCATCCGCTAGGTAAATCATCTGCGGTTTCACAAGACAAACTATTTCCTTACAAAAACTCGCTTCGCCTGGTTGTTAGTCGTTTTCCGTTGATAAAGCTGCTTTTACACTGGAGGCTGTAAGGGTTATTTTAAGGATTTTTAGCCACCTGCAGCCTTAGCGTGCGCGTTAAGAAATACTCTACTTAGAACAGATACGCTCTATGATTGACTGTTCTATTTCACGCTTGTTTCAACAAATCGCAGCGCATTATATTAATTTTTT
>SJJU01070967.1:0-13774 GCA_012932125.1 Conopomorpha cramerella | reverse complement strand
ACATCGTGATGAAACCCGCACACCACAAGGTGTGTGAACCCTCTAACGGCAATGGGCTCACCCCCTGTCACGTTGGGTTAAATACGCTTGGTGAACCGTGGGCATTTGCTTATTAAGCAAGTGCCTCTGCCTACCCCGCTTTGGGAATAAAAAGGCGTGAAGTGTATTTATTTTTTTATTATTTTTTCAACCGATTGAGCTGAAATTTTGTTCCAACTATATGTCTTTCAAAACAAGCTTAGCGTGAAGTAGTTGTAAGAAAGCTATTATTGGGCGATGGGTTGGGCATACTACCCTGGCAAAGACAGAGCCAACGTTTACCTGGACAGCCATTAAGTATACATTTCTGTCTAGTACAACAACCTAATTCTCAACGGACCGGTGCGCTTATTACAAATATCTATCGACCCGGCTTCGCATGGGTAGTCATTCGACGAATTTTATAGAGATCCCTAACGTTTCCAAAAGTATGTTATCCCCTATGTTAATCACAGATGCTAATTTATTTTTTCAAATCGATCGATTAGTTTCGCTCCAATTGTTCCTCTTTATTAGTATAAAATAATAAGTAATAATAATAAGCGTGAATCACGGATTTTAACGGCTTTTCCGATTTCCACTAAGAATGTGTGTTATTTTTAGTGATCTAAATCAAACATTTTTTAGTCCTTAAAAATCATAATAAACAGTAAAATTGAATAATAACTTACATTGGAACGGTATGACAAGAACAATGACAAATGCTCCGCAGAATGCGGCGAATCCCAACTCGCGGTACAGATAAAGTGTCGTCAGCTGTAATCAATTGCTAATAATTAACTCGTTTGTGTAAATACTGACTAACTACCTGAAAGTATCGTTTAAAGTCATGTATTTGGCACACAACGTGAAAAACCGAACAATACAATTAGATATGTGGCTATGGAACTCGTAGAAAAACAGACTGAAAACCATTGGAGAAGACAAGTTTCTGATAATTGAGTTCCGAATGGCATTACGAATTAAGGGCGCTCAGATGGATTTTGTGACAATTTCCCGCGGTTCAGAGAAATGCTTATTTTCTGTTTTAAGAGTTCAGATTGTTATTATTACTTAGATATTTTACTTTGAAGAAAGAGGTCATAGAGAGTTGGCTGTAAAGAACTCCTTACCAAAGTCTCAACGGGGCCGATCCACAAGTAGTGGATAAAGAGGGGTCCATTATCAAAACGATTAACATCGTTAGCCATGAGATTGACTACTAGACCCGCCCCCACGTTGCTCTCCGACATGGTTTGTGAGCTCACTTTCAATGCCTGCAAATGATTGACAAAGTAAATTCTTCTTCTTTCTTTCTAGAAAGGTAGAGATAAACTATGCCCACTTGTGTATCCGCTTAAACATTCGTTCGCCTTTTTATTCGGGACTCTATAATTACATCAATGTCGTATTACCTATGTATTGAGACTGACATTCATGAAACAAAGACGAGAAGAGGGTCAAAACACTGTCTATATTTTGCGAGTAGGAAGTTAATTTTTATTATTTTTAAGAACGAATGTCCAACGCAACTTCATTATCATCATCATCAGCCCTTAGTACCTTCCTATAAATAAGACTGCACACTCCGACGCGCATTTTCATTCCAATGTGCATGGCGGTCATCATGAAGGGGTGCTGCACCATGACGTTGACAGCGCTGCACATGACCACGCAGAAGCCGAAGAACACCGCCTCACCCCATGATGTGTTGCCCTCCACCTCGTAGTAGGAGAAGAAGCGGGCCATGTACCTGGGTTCTGTGCTGGAACCATGATAAAATATCGAAGTGACGACTGTCAGTCACGACAGTCCTGGGATGTCGGTCACGAATTGGGAAGCGCAAACCAGGTAGGCCTCCTAGAAAGTGGTCCGACGATCTGGTTAAGACGAGCGGGCTCGCACTGGTGGAGGGAAGCACAAGACAAATCGTCAGTGGACTGATAGTCTTATTATCTAGACATAGATTATCAACCTATTGCAGTCTACCCGAGTTGAGATTTCGATATCAAAAAGAGCCGTTTCTTAAGTGTAAGGTTCCGTCTGAAAAAAATAGATATGTGTGTGTAAATTGGCAACAACTACTAGGTATAAATAGGTAATGTTGGCTGGATTGTATCAATAAAAGTATATCGAAGTGATACCATCTTGATGTAATGTAGTGCAGAATATAGCGGGTAGCAGGGACTTTTATTAGGTACATAACGAAAGCCATAGAATTAAGTGAAATATTTTGTTAAGGCTAAACATACACATAGCAACCGTTTAACATAAGCTAAAACCACGACTGACAAGACAAACTTTCTTACCTGTTACTTGAGACGTCTTGTGTTGGCTTATAGTATCTCAAGAGAAGACCCAGAAACAAAGGTTGTTGCAATCTGAAGACACATCAGATATTATTAATAAAACTTAAATAATGATTGGTTAATCCCAATTTAACAGTTTCCAACGTAAACCAAAGAGTAATTAATGATGACGTAGCACACGTGGTAGCTCCTGTAATCCTTAGACCTGAGTGTCTTGGATCCCAGATGTTAAGTTTCTTCTGGTAAAACGTTTAATTCAATTGCAAATAAGTAAGCGTATGACCACCACCTTGTCTGGTGCTAAGCACTCACGTGGTTTAGGCAAAGGGGCATACTTTCCTAACGAAAAACACTAACTAGGAGGAAATTAATTGTTTGTAGAACTCAATGGCCGCACTGTAAGTGACATCGCGGTGATTGCGTACCAATATTTACCACTTCTCCGTAAATCGCAGCTACAACAATGCTGAGATACATATCAGTCTGATCCCTTGCCTTTTGTCACATTTTTCTACACCTATGATGAGCATAGGTATCATTACATTCTATAAGCCTAGTCTTCCTTTACCTTATAATGAACTCCATAGCAGCCAATATGAGTCCATAGAACATGAGTTGCGAACCGAATACTTTGATGAGCACTTTTATGAGACTTGGCGTTTTGCTGCTAATGTTGCAGTATTCTACCTCTTTATCCCAAGCTCTTTGCAGAGCATTACCTGTTGACAAATATTAATTTTGTGTCATACAATTTCCCTCTGGCAGGCAATGTCTTTATCCTATAATGTCCCCATCCACTATTGACCTGATCCGAAAAGTCTGCATCCTGGAAATGACTACATCCTATATTGTTTGCATATACCAATGTCGTCATCCTGAAAAGTCTCCATACCAAAATATCCCCATCTTATACGGGACGCCTGATAAATAGTATCTTTAGATTTCAAACCTCTTAAGATAATCATCTTCACAATAATGAAGCAAAGCCATAGAAACAGAAATCCGTCCGTGTTAATTACTCAATCATATTGAAATAATTTTGGGATTTAGGATGCAGACATTGAAAAATTAAGACTTATAAAAACGTGGTTTTGTAAGCTGAAGACATTAGTTAATGAAGACATTGTCTGCCGGAGTGTACAATCTCGCGACAGCCGCGGGTTCGATTCCCGCCAGGGACTTAATGTTTTATGATGAACTAAGGTATTTATTGTGTAAGTGTTTTATTTATCTATGTATGTATTTAAAAGTATTTATGTAAGTATGACCGTGTGTAAAAATGTCCCGGTAATTATGAATACCATTTTTTTATCGCCATGAACAGGCGTTTGACCACCATCCTACCTGATGTTAAGGAGCGATGTGGTCTACGATGGAGCACACTTGTTCATTAGGTACTTATTTACCCGCGACTTGAAGACCTTATTTATTATATCTTTCTACACATGAATTGTGCAATTATTCCTACTTAAACTATTTTAGCGCTCTATTAAGTGGGTCCACGGCTCCTAAAACACTTTTTACATTACCATGTACGGCCGGAACTACTTCCTTCCTTATTGTTACAAAGAAATGATTAAAAAAATGATTGGCTCCTTATGCTTATGCTACAAAACGTTCATCATTAAAAAAATATGTAGGTGTGTTTGGGTATTTATCCGTAACTTCTTTCTATTTTCATACTGTATTAATAGTGAGTAAATAATTATGTTTGTGCAATGCATAGCACATTGCAATATGCGGCAGTGCAGTTCAGTCAAACGGTTTACCTAAGGTACTGGATTTGTGCTCGGGCAGTGGTGCATAGAGATCGCTTTCTTTTATATCCCTTGTATACCCCAGTTTGAATGTCTCCAATGTCCACCTGGAAAAATATTTAGGTTGGTATTCGTATTAATTGGCGAAAATAAAAGTTGTGTTAATCGTATTCTAAACTAAACCATTTTCTGTTTACCCAAACATTAGAATTGAAAATACATTCGCCTTGTATCTCGGGTTCATTTGTCGTCGTAACTTTGCTCCCGTGTACATATTATTTACTTTTAAATATTCCAGTAATGCCTAGTTAATATGTTAATCGAAGTAGCAAATGAAGGTAATGTCAGTATTAAGAAATTAGTTACAAAACGCTTACTTTGTTGCGTACCTAATCTTATAGGCCACGACATTTTAAGGCCTAGGTTCTCGCAACAAGCCAAACAATAGGTACGTACTATCAGAAATGTCTAGCTAAGTAATTGTGTGATCAATGTTTACTATATGTCGTAAATTTCTAATTAAATTGATATTCCAGTACTCTAGTAAACTTAGCACAGTCATAATACGTGATAATATCTAGATTTTCAGCTATTTCGTCTAACAGATTGCATTTCGCTGCAAGAGTTAGTATTTCACACACAAATCTTATCACAACATCAGCGAACTAATATAAAAAGCAAATTCATGAACATTTATCAAGTAAGTGACATTACTGCTTGAATCGCAGTCATGGCGTTAAAACTTGCCGTTTTTGCATTTATTGTTACGTGTGTTCATGTGAGTTCGTTTACTTTGTGTCACGCCATAAAACGATAGTCCGTAATTTTAAAATTACTCTCTGTAATCTGATTCAATTATATGTACCCAATCGATATAATGTGATGACATGTCTATCTCGGTGATCACTATACCTATTTGCTTTAATAATTTTAAAGAAAAAAGATCCGATTGCAACCGGTACCTACTGCCCAGTCCCCCGCCTATACTATTTTCTAAAGTTCCCCTCGATTTATCGGGTCTGCCATTGTCAACCTTTGAAATTATTAAAAAAAAAAAACACCAAAATCGGTTCATAACAACGAAGTTATCCGCGAACATAAAAAAACATATACTTTCAATCGAATTGAGAAAGAAGGAGTCTTTAAAATAAAACGAAACAACGATGAAAAACATGCAGGAGTGGAAGTGTAAGAAAAAATATCTTCTGTCCCTTACTGCGTTTCAGGGGAAAACTAGATCCAAACTGTCAAATTATCAGTAAAGTAAAAGTGACAGTTTGGATCCAGAAGTACATCGTTTTCCATACATTTTGTTGGAAAAGCGACAGACTGAAGGTGGTACGCGACTTGCAAGTCTAGTTGTGTTTGTTCCGATGTTTATAATGTTTCTTATTTGGCAGGTATCGTGTAGCCAGTCGTGCTTCGGGCGGCCACGCTCCGGGCCTCCCGGGCCAGGGTACGTGGCGGGGCCGGTGGTGTCGCCGCAGTACATGGCCCCGGCGGCGCCGTGCGACGACTACTCGGCGATGATGCAGCTGGTGTCCCTGCTGGGACAGAGCGCGCCGCCGCCGCCGCCTCGCGTCGACACTATCGTCAACAGCGGCAACATTATAGACAAGCTTATCGATGCCCTTATACTCACTGCCACACAGAACTCCAAACCAAAGCCATCGCCAGCCCCGGTTATAGACATATCGTTGCTACAGACCCTTCTCAAGAGCCAGGATAGCAAGGGCGGAGAGTCAGGGCTGACTGGAACGGGAGATGGGCTGCTCAGTGGCGTGTTGTGAGAAAACCAGTATAAGATTAAAATTAAGGAACTGTTACTAGGTATTTATTACTGTTTTCTAGTTATTAAATTTGTTGTTGAAGAAGTATTTTTTTTTTATTACAACGAAAGTTGGTTTGGCGATATCTTACTATGTCGTCTTAAGATATTGTATGGTGTCTACTGAATAATGGTAGAAAACAATTGGTAGAAGTTGCGAATGACGCATTAATATGTATCAGAGTAATTGCCACGACATGCACTTTACACTATTTCAAACCATTTAATTCACAATCGATTACCTATACAATTATATCCTATCAATATGTTGAAAAAATGTTATTGTGTCATTTGTTTTCAAACGACCGAACCTTATACTCGTACTTCCTCTATGGCTCAAACTTGGTACAATATTCCAACTAAGATATCAAAAATGACATACAACACCGGAGTAGTTAAACAAAAAAGTAGCTTATTTAATTAATTAATCAATAGTACAAAACGCCTCCCGCTATCTGTTCCTATGTGTGCTTAGATCTGTAAAACTACGCAACGGATTTCTTTAAAATATAGAGTTATTTTAGTGGACGATTTATATGTGTAAATCATACATAACATAATAGATAACACAATAGAAGAGAAACACTGTTAATAATGTATTTAGGCAAAACGACATTTGCCCGGTCAGCAAGTAAATAATAAAAATCACGAACGAACATATCAAACGTAAGCTTTATTAAACCTCTGCAGTAATCATCAAAGACCCAAATTAAGGATGTCACCCAATGTTAATGTCAACAATCCTCTGCCGCTATCTCCATTTAAAAGGCCTAGATTGAGTAGTCCGCCTCCGCCACCGCCTCCGCCACCGCCGCCGCCGCCGCCGCTCCCACCGCTACTGCTTGCACTCTTAGCTGTTGTGTAAATGAGGGCGTCGACCAACTTCATGATGATTTCTTCCGCGTCCAGGGGGCTGCTGGCGGGTGAGCAAGTGTAACAAGGCGTCGGTATAGGTACTATCGTCTCGCTGCAACCGCACGGCGTCGCGGCCACGTAAGGCACTACCGACCTGGTGCGGCCTACGCATTGAGAGTGCACCGACTGTAAGAAATAAATATGTACTTATATTAATAACAATCAAAAGTCAAAATTTCTTTATTTCATCGTTATAAGTATTATAACATACAGATATACAGTAGAATAACACAAAGCTTGATGAACGTCATTTATGACTTTAAAACAAAAGTAATCGTCCCCTAAAGTGTCTTTATGCTGTATGCGTGTTTAAAATGTCGTCCATACACACATTCGTTTAGGCGTGAGGATATCACAAACTCCCTCCCTCACAAACTTGTGACTGGTGGACCCGTCAGAAGTTGTTGTAATGGGGAAGTTTCTTTGACTTTGTTTGGAAAGTATGACAGTAATGACAGTTCTCCGTCCGAAAATCTGTCAGAAAAACGTCAAGTAAAATTCCCCAATATCCGAGAAAGTTCCTTCTATTTTTTTTTAATTCATCAATCAAGGTTCTTACCTTGTCTTGACAATAACAATCGCAACAAAAAAGGATGTACGGATTTACCTTTCTTTATTACACAAATCTATAAATATGGACCTATGGTACCTTTTACCAGTAAAATCACTGAAGTGAACTACAAAAAGAAGAATTCACAAAGTTCAAAACGCCTTTGACCTATTCCTTATTTACTTAAATCAAATCAAATAGTTTATTTCACCATCGTTATAAGTGCTATTACATACAGTAGTATAACACAAAGCTTGATGAAAGTCATTTATGATTTAAAAACAAAAGTAAACGTTCCCTATTTGTGGAGATTACAATTTGTTCTGCTTTTCTATCATATATCAAAAAGAATTAAAATTGCGCGTAAAAGGTCCCCGAGCAATGGTCTTGGAAACGTTATTATATAGACGAAAAAATATTGTTTCATTTCCCCGCATTGTCACCGCAGTAAAAGTTACTTGGGGACCTTTTACACTCAGTATATTAGATTCTTACCCCAAAGAGGGCCATCACGAGAACGAAGCAGACGACCCTTGTGAGATACGTCATGGTGAGCAGTATGAGCACGGAAGTAGCTGCTACACTTTTATTTGCTTCCCGCTTAATAGTTCACAGTAAGTCTTGCAAAACACAGGAACATTTCCAAATCAAAATATATTGTTTACAATATTCATCTAGTTAGTCACGTAGGAAACCAATGTTAGTTGATAACAATACGTAAGCTACACCTACCTAGTTACTTAGTGCCTAATTTTGTAGCCTAATTAGACTTATCTATTGAATTAAGGCCTTTCATCATCATTATACAGCGTGTCTTTGTCGGAATAGCGAAGCGGAAGTCTAGGGGCTATTTGTGGTCTAAGGAACCCCCCTATGTTACTCCCTATGATTCTAAGGCTTTGGTTTAGAAGTAGATTTTTCCTAACAAAATAATTAATATGTTATAGGTATTCCAGTGTTGGCGCCCCTTACAATAATAACACGAACACATACGTCATAGACCACACATATGATCGAAACAAACACAACACAAACTAAAAGAAAGCACACACGCGTGTCTTGCGTAGTGCAAGCCACGCCCCCACGCATGTTTGTGTATGTCAATGCATGCACACTAAAACATTTTTGACACAAAAGGAAATTTATTGAAAACCAATGCTTAAAAAAGTTCCTTTTCTTCTTGTCAGATGTCGCTACCACAATGAATCGCTAGTTAAGTTTCTGTCTTGTAAAGTTCAATTGAAATCCATGTGTACTTACGTGCTATACCTACTTACCTTCGCGAAGTGATTATGATAGGCGAAAGCTAAAAAACCGTACAGACATGCACTTTAAAACAAAAATACGACTGCCGCCATCCAGTGGTAGATTTTGGAACTACAACTCGATAATATCCGATTAGGTATGCAGTAGTTTCTATCCTGTACCTATTCCAACCACATGCGTCTGCGTGTGAAGGTTCTTAGTACTACCTAAGTATTTGAAAAGTTATCCTACCTCGAAGCGTACGCAATATCTATCTGCCTACCTAATAATAAACACACATCCAAAACTTACCTTCGTAGGTCCCTCATGAGAACTTTTCAGTAGGTAAAGAGGTGCTGCTATGGCAGAAAAGTGAATCCCTTCACTTGCACACACGCAAAACAATGAATTTCCGAAGAACACATTACATTGTTGTTGACCACGAACACATGTTTGTTTACCTACACTATGATCACTGCACTAATTCAATAGTCTGATTTTTCAGACAGAAAACTCAAAACACTCAACACGTGCGACGTGTGATCTTTCTGGCTACAAAGATTCAGACATACACATAGTAGTCATTACGTACTTCAATAAATAACTACACGTTAATTGCACTTCGTTTATTTTTTGGGAATCAAAACAAAACAAAATCTACACAGACCACGGTCCACGACACCACGCATTACGCAATACTGAACCCAGTGTTGCCAGATAGTGTAATTCAAAATCTGACATATTTTTTTGGTAAAATCTGTATAAATATGGATCGGTATAAAAAACTCATTTTTTTAATATTTATTAGATAGGTAGGTTGCAAAGGACGCAGTCTTTTTGTTTACATTATTCTGCAGTAGTTATTTTATTTGTTGGTACTTTCACAACACTGTAACTAGGGATCCGCAAAAAGTATCGATTCTTTTGTTTCGATACCAAGTACTTTTGGAATCGATACTTTTGTTCCGATACCTTTTTAGGTATCGATACTTTGTTCTCTATTTCTAATAAATTATTCGTTTGAGCAAAAATATCGATATTTCATGAAAATAATTTGTCACACACATTGGGAACGTCTGGTTAAAATTTTATTCATGTCTGATTGCACTCAGGATAATTGGCAGTTTTCAAAATAATTGTAATATGTCTTTTTGCTTCATAATGAGTTTAAAGCCAAATTATTTGTGATTTTTATTATGTTGAAACGTGGAATTGTAATAAAAACTTGTAATAAAAAATATTCGGTAATTTTCAAGAGTTTCTAAATACCTAAATAGAGTGACTATTTTATGGGACACGTGAAACTTAGCAGTACAAGAAAGACTATTCAAAATTTGTATAAATAAATGTATGTATTAAAAAGTACTCGATACCTTGTGGTATCGATACTTTTGTTCTGATACTTTTTTGGTATCGATAATTTTCGTACGATACTGGTATCGAGTAAAGTATCGATACTTTTGAAATTTTGCGGATCCCCAATTGTAACTTTTATCGAATATTTTTTTAAACCATAGACTTAACCTATAGTTTTTATAAAAAGCTTGCGAATACAACGCATAAAACAAAAACAAGATTGTCATTGCTATTAAAGACTAATTCATTCATCATTAATTTATTTAAAAATCTCCTAATCAAGCAATGCCTTTCTCTTTTGTTTTAGGCAATCTTTGAGCTGATTGTCTGACTGTAAAAATCTGTATAAAACTAGATTTAAATCTGTGATCCGTAAACGGGGACTAAAATCTGTATCAATACAGATAAATCTGTATAAATGGCAACACTACGAGTGAGTGACTGAAATTGACTTAATGATTTCGGATGGCGTTCGATAGTCCCTACCCAAACTCAACTACCTGACGTCAGTAAATAGGCCTATGTCTGAAAATGTAGGTAAAGTACGTAAGTGATTCGGTATGAATTAGTCGTTTTTGTTACTAACACGACTGAGATAATGGTATTGATTGACGACTAGTTACATTGTAATTATTTGACACGTTATGTAATATTAACTCATTAGCTTATTGTATGGCTCATTCCCTTTTATGTCATTATTGAGTTCACCCATTTTATTTTCCCACTGTTGGAGTCTACCCAGTGACCTTTTTAGAGAAAAATTGTTTGAATTGGCAAGTACTTAAGAATTATCCAAATAAATTGTGATTGGGAATTAAATTACAAATACTGAGAAAAATAAGAAAGGTCAAGGACAATAAAATTCGTTTTTGGTCTTGGGGCTACATTACAATTAAGGAACCAGCATCGTTCTTTCATAAACCCCTTCTCAGCTTTTCGTTCTGAATCAGCCTAAACAGACGATAAGTAACCATTTTTTTATAAGTAAATAATTATTCAGTCGCACCTTTTAAATGCAATTTCGGGCATTTGAATTTAGAAGATGGCCACCCCCGCGGATCGGTCGGCCGCCGCCGCCGCCGGCGCCATGGTCGACCAACGAAAGCGCAATAGGTATGAATGTCACCGGGTGCGTGCGTGCGATGGAGTTATAGGTTGTGTTGTGTGTGTATGTGTTTCTCAACTATTAAATACCTGTATAGGTACGTAGTGCAGTGCTTTGAGTAAGTGTATTTTTCAAAATTACGGTTAAAGAAGTGCGTGCGTGAAGGTAAGAATAGTAACTACTTACCTACATTGGTTTTTTGTTTGGATCTATTTGTCGATGGCCGCTGCGCCTTTCGTCCCGCCCGCCCGTCGTCAAAGTGGTAGGTAGGTATGTACCTTACCTTAGTATGTGTAGATTTTCATTTGTTGTAAGTACGAAGTTATTTGCATTATCGTGTTCATCTTTTTATTTATTTACCAGGTAGGCAGGAACTGTTAAGTATTAGGTATTATTTGGCTCTAGTTACTGATTACTAGACTGCCACAATGATTGTCTGGTGTGGGTTTGTATTACATTACCCATCACAATTCACAACAGGACTCGATTTTCTCAAACAGTAGTATTTACTTACGCGGCGAACCTTACCTACTTGTACAGTGCTACAAGGATCTTTTGGCGCGTGAGAGCTGAATACCTATTTAATGTGACATCTATTAAGTCCTGTGGTTCCTTTATTGTTTGATTTAGGTCATTTATGTATGCTCGTGTTGTAATAATATTCAATCATTATGCTTCAAAATAAAACTCAATAGGTTTAAATTCGATGCCAAAAGTTATTAGCCACACGCCAAAATATCCTTGTAGGAGTGCAGTAGGCTAACTAGGTACCTATTTTTTTTTGGAGTCGATGACCAGCACTCACACATTCTTAAGGGTTTAGAGCTGTATCAACACCATGTTTACGTGTGTGTTGTGTAATGGTATACACATACTTTCTCTCTCTTTCCCTCTTTATTATAAGGGCGTTTTTACTGAAGTTGAAACAAATATTTATTATTTTGTTAGTGTAATTAACTTCTAAACCAAGGCCATAGAATCATAGGGAGTAACATAGGGGGGTTCCTTAGACCACAAATAACCCCTAGACTTCCGCTTCGCTTTTCCGACAAATACACGCTGTATAGTATAAAACAAAGTCGCCTCCCAGCTGTATATCCCTATGTATATTAAAACAACGTGTAGGATGAATAAGCGTTACAACCATTCCACGCGTGTATATTTTCGCATGTACTATTTGCAGCTATAAAAAATAATTCAGAAGTTATTATTTTACTAATACGAATGCTATTGGGATTATTTTCTAACTCTATGCCGTTCCCGCGCGGATCCTAGGCGACGACGCCACGCATTTCGGGGTAACTAGGTAGATTACAAAGAGTAGGTCACTAACTACCTACACTACAATGAAACAGTACACCTGCACTGTTTCATTGACATTATCACCACATCGGGCTCTTACACGTACCATTTCACGGTACACTGTTGGAGTGCGCGGAAACGTTGACGAAAAATATACATCCATCTGCATCTCAGATCTGCATAGGCACGCGCCGCTCAAACTACACAAACTAGCTCGCTCACGCACGTCTACCCGTTCTCTCTGACCCGCCATCTCAACCCGCGAGAATCACGGAATTTCACGCTTGTTTCTCTTTTATTCTGATTGGTTTAAACAAAGATAGCAAATGGTTGTTTCCTTTTCGCGTCGTCGCTATACGTTTTGAATCAAGGTGATATGTTACTGAGGGACGGTTTGGAGACCGGCGCGCGGCGGTGTGTGTGTGTGACACGACGTTCATTGATCTAAGAAAACTACCTATCTTCTTAATAGCTGTTAAGAAAGGGCAAGACAAAAAAGTAGAAAATGTAACCAATGTTACATTGTGCTAAAATGGACTCTACTCCTGCTACTGAGCATGCAGCTTAGTGGTTGTTGGTGTGCGTTACCCCAGCCAGATTTTGTCGAAAATCACATTTTTTTTTAAGTAGATAATTAGAAGTCCAACTTCTTCAATTGTTGTGCTGCTTTTTAAATTTGTTTTGCTTATGGTTTTTTAGTTATTTGACAAAAACAGATCTGGCTGGCGTAACGTTACGCCAGCCAGATGTTTTGTTAATTAAAGGGTTTATTGAAATAAACTTTAGGTACATAATTAGTATTCTGAACGAGGTAAATGTTGCCAAAAAATTTGAATTTGTATCGTTTATGGTTTCGGAGATATTCAAAATCCTGCTGGGGTAACGTTTACGTGTTCGCTGTATCTCCGAAACGGCTAAGCGAATATGTATAATTTTTTTGTACACAGCTTCTATGAATTTGTTATAATTTGTTTGCCAATAAAGAAAAACAAAATAATGCACCGTTTAGAAGTATTTTAATTAAAAAAAAAAACTCAAAAATAGCTTCTAGCTCTTCAAAAAAGAGCTCTAAAGCCTTATTTGAAACGTCATTTTGTAGCTTACAACTGCCTTCAAATGTTTGTAAATTTTCATTAGAATCCTGTAGGTATTTATTAAGTTACAACGATATTTAATTCAGTTCTCGTACCGATGCGCTCCGGAGATTTTAAGCCTCCGATTTACTGAGTTCCTTGTGGATTTAAAAGTTGAATAAGATAGCATTAATTAGTATTTTAGTTCAATTTTCTACCTGTAAAATTTCAGCGTAATACGATTTGTAATTACTGAGATAATTAAAAGAACGACATTAGGTAGTGCATGATCATGGCAACCCGACCAAGTATAGAT
>SJJU01070963.1:0-11966 GCA_012932125.1 Conopomorpha cramerella | reverse complement strand
TGGCCATGTTGAGATTCTCACAACAGGGCCGGCTGATATATCTTTGTGTAAGCGAGTAGTTGAGGTTATCCTCAATAATGCTGCCCCACTAGCAAAGCGCGTCAAGAAAGACACGAAATAGAGCAAATACGCGCTGTGATTGGCTGTTATGTGTGACACATCATGCGACTCGGCTTCAACCAATCGCTACGCCTGATGTCTTTCTTGGAGCGCTTTGCTAAGGGGGCTGCTGTAACCCCTGCGCATAAGGCGCGTTACCGGCTTCGTTGGAGGTGGATGGGATATTATAGGACTGGCAGACTTGTATCTTTTTTGTAGGTTGAGAGTGCGTAGCAATTAACCATAGTTGTCGTTGCCGAGCGTGAGTCGATGTCGTGAGACACAATGGTTCCTGCCGTCGTTGTGCTGGAAGTTTGTCCCGTCACGCTGCCCTTTATGATATAGGTAATGCGAAGGGCCCTCGTATGTTGGAGTGCCGGCTATACTGGAGCCAATCGTGAAATAAAATTCCCCCCCAGGGGCAGCCACCCTGACGTCCCGCATGGCTGACCACGTGACTTGGACAATGTGTCCCAATACAAGATAGGTAGGAAAATCCCTTAGCGTTAGAAGGGGATATTAAAAACTCATTTAGTCCAGGCCATCTTGACTCCTAACGCACACCGAGTACCTAGTGTAACCACCAAAGTTTTGTCCTACCGGTAAGTAAGGCACAGTAGTGGAACGATAATTCCGAGGGGAACGTTTCCCTTTAACGTACAAGCCATGGTTCGAGTCGAAATAGTTAGCCAAATACAAACGACTACCCCACCACCGCCCCTCTCCTACTTACGCCTATTGAATCTAATAGTGTCAATTGATTGAAAAACTTTCAAATTCATAATTTAGAGTAGTTTTCAAAATATTTTATTAACACAATTCATTCAATAACACCAAGATAACATCTCTAATATTAAACCTAAAATAAAATACAATTTCACCTAGTGTATTTACTTACCAATTTATAATCATTCAAACATTATTATTTTGACTATGAGGTATACATAATAAATGTTTTGAAATATTTCACAGTATCATAGTAATACAAGTTGTCAGAAATTAATAAATCACTATTAAATTTATAATAGCACCGCTACTAGGTAAACGGCACCATATTTTTATGTATATATATTTAATGCAAAAGCAGTTCTTCAAATAAGATTTTGTAATTATGAGAAGATAGGAAAATGAAACACAGAACAAGTAGAAACAATAATATGGAATGTACAAATCATGTTTATTCACTGATTCCTGGCAATACAATGTTTGTGACTTGCTTTCAGACATGTGTAGGTAACAGGCCAAATGGCATTATACAACAGAAACCATTACACACTGTATGGTTTAGTCAAGCCAAGGAACATTCAAACAAAGCACGGTACACAGTACCTTGGGGTTCAACGGATCATAAATAACTTGGTTGGACTTAAATTTCTACTCTAACTGTACATTAGTTTCGCCTTAACGCTAAAATAGTCTAAAGAGTGATATCGTCAGATGGAACGTTATTCGCGGGGACTGAACGCAAAAAAATAATGATATGTCGGCTGGTTTAAACGCCCGATTCACCGAAAAATAAAACCAAATGCGTTTGAAATTAATATAAATAACGAAAATTACTCTTTCATCGCCTAGTTATTGTTGGACAAAAACTACTTTTATTTCGAAAATAGACGTTAAGATTGATTATACACGTCGCGTCTCAAGGCGCAGCGGGGCCGCAGCATTAGGCTCCGCCACGCCGGAGTTGACGACTATTTATAAATCTTACTAACGTTACTTTACATCGAGATTTTGATCGTTATTCAGCAACCCGAGGCTCTACGTGGGGTGTCCCTGTGTGCGTCTGACGAGCCTATTTGACCATTTGATATAGAGCCTCGATGTGTCGGCGATAGAGGAGTGTGCGAAATATGGTGTTTACTGTTTCGTGTACAGGTAAATGGCGACAATAAGACCGTAGAGACCCAATACTTCAGCGAAAATCAGGATAAGAATCATGCCCACGAATAATCTGGGTTGTTGAGCAGTACCGCGGACGCCAGCGTCACCAACGATGCCTATGGCGAATCCAGCAGCCAGACCAGAGAAGCCCACAGCCAAACCTGCACCCAGATGAATGAAGCCCCTGGAACAAAAACAAAATAATAGTTAACTTATTTATTTATACATAATAACTTTTACATTTGTTACTAGCAAATTCCAAGCAAGGCATTATCCTGAACTATTTACATAAAATTTCAGTTTTGTTTATTACAAAAAAAATATAATTCGATCCATTTAACTTACTAATGAGAAGGAGAATAATACAATAAAATATTAGATACAGTAGTGGAAGATAAAATATCAGCAAAAGGAATCTATTTATTGGTCATTATTATGTTGATTGTTTGATTTTGTGTTTCAACTATAATCCTTACAAACATAATAACATGGATCTTAAGACAACATTAATCAATATATAGGTATGCTAAAAGACTCATTGTATATTAGTCAGCAAACCAGATGAACAATTATAAACCTCTATGATAGGAGACATCATATTGAGAATGTCACCTTCTGGACCCTCTCACCAACCATGATGATGCTTGTTAAAAAAGATATTCCCATAGAAGGTTCAAACATAATATCTAAACACCTTTCTTAAATCTTAAGATAATGTTTTGTCTTTCTATTATAGAACAGTGAAACAATTCAGTATCCACATTGCTCAGACCACTTTAAATATAGTTTTCAATAACAAATTACCAGGGAGAATGCATCATAGTGTCTGCCTCAAGTGTATTTATTATTACTTCATTACATTGGTGCAAATCTAGTTAATAGCACTGTGTGAATCAGCAGAAGTTGACAAAATACTCCTCCTTAAGCTATGAATTATTAATAAATGGAAAAGCAAGTCTTTTGTTCTCTTAATTCTCATGGCTAATTACCAAAGTTACAGGTCTAGTTTTCCAGGTCATAAATAAGTTATTTCACGATACGTAAAACCAGAGCATTTGCTTGTTTTTACTAGTCAGGACAGGACTTCACATGTGAGAATAAGGTTAAACATAATCTAACCTTATTAAAGTACTCTGGGTTAGAATAAAACTAAGCTAACCAAAAATAATCAAAACTTATCTCAACAACTTATTGATTTGTGTTTTCATAGTTCAATATGTGTCAAAGCATGTCCTTGTTGAAGTTCAGTCCATGACCAAATATTATTATGGATAGGAGCACTTATCAACTGCAAGATCTAATAGCAAGAGGTTATGACATACATACATACACTTCACGCCTGTCTCCCAACAGGGTAGGCAGAGACTACAGATCTCCATTTGTCACGGTCCTGACATACCCCTTTTGCTTCATCTACATTCATACATCTTTTCAAGGTTATGATTATGATGTAATTACCTGTAGATGGTGTATGTTGGGGGTTTGTCCAGGGACCCAGCTATCAGGACAGCCACAACCAACCCGTAGATGGCAATGATACCCGCCATGACAACAGGGATGATGGACTTCATGATCAATTCAGGCCGCATCACCGACATGGCGGCAATACCAGTGCCTGACTTGGCCGTGCCATATGCAGCTCCCAAGGCTGGAACGATATAAAAAACACCATTTATTTATTAAGCACAAGAAGTTACAAATGCTTTACAACAGTGCTACCTAATTCTTGTGGGCAAGTACCAAAAAGCAAAAAAAAATTGGTTGAAATGTTGAGATGTTTGGAGACAAAACTTTTAAGTTACTATAATAGAAAAAGAAGAGTATATTACAAAACTATAGCAAAATTACTTAACTAAACACTAACAGACCAGGTGACTATATCACATGATTCTGAAAATTATCATGTGATAGAAGTAGATGTACATTTTTATCTATGGAGCTAGGTGAGATTGTAAATGGAAACAGGCAAGCCTCAGGTTTAGGCAAAGTAACTAGAACAATTTAAAGGATGTAATGTGGATAAGGATCATGTATGTAGCATGTAATTATACTTCCTTATAGTATTATTGATGTAATACTATATTCATGGCTTAGAGTAGGTACTTCGACCTATTTAAATTATATAGTATCTATAAAAAATGCTTTCTGTTCACATCTTCATAAATTACAGAGTACTTACCTACTTAACTAGTATACCTATTTGCTTTAAGTTTGTAAGAATAGTGCCATATTTATAGGCCGTATTACCAGACTCCCTTTTCTCTATCAATGGTAGGACCTACATCATAGGATGTAGGTCCTACTATAGGTAAATACTAACCATGAATAAAAAGTTATTGAGCAAGCTTACAATGCTACCACCATTACACTAAATGAATGTCACATGACCAATGATTCATAGTACAATGGATAGGTTTTTCATGGAGTCATGCATTTCTCAGGGCTAGGACCAAACAGGTGATCATTCCAAGAATATTAAAAGTACTCAAGATCTATTCTACAAGGCGCGGCTGTTCCTATAATTAGGACACCGAAAATAACATCTGACTTTTCATGACAAAATTAAAGACACGTTAATTTTAACAGTAACAAAGCGTTAGGTAGTGACAATAAAAAAATCATCTTCTAAAAATATAGATAAAGACAAATGAAATGAAATGTTCGGCCATTGAATACAGTACATATTGACTAAAATTGTACATACCGCTGAAAATGATGGCAGACGCCGCCCCCATAACTCCAAAGAAGGGTCCATACATAGGAGCAGCATCGGTACTCATGATGGCTGTTGTGGGTTGGTTATTTACAGGTCCCGAAACTTTGGTGACTTTCTGCACACACTCACTCCACGGAACTACTACAGTACAGGCAAAACTGGCCGAAGCTTTGGAGATTCGTCGGAATGGGTCATATGACGATTGATGTCCAAGGCAATGCTCGATATGCCGTAACTTCTCATTGGCTTTGATTTGTCACTTCCGTTATGCGCAACCAATCCTGAGCTAAAGAATCCGCAGATCCGTGACGTACTTCATTGATGTGGCTCGCTGGCCAGCAGAATCTTACTGCGCATGCTCGAATATAGTCAAATAATGTTACAATATTTTCTAATTTAACTAATGATTACCTGAAACTACATTATATAATTTTATAAAGGTCCTAATACTACACGTATTATTTTAATTTGCTACGTATTTTTATTAAAGCAATCTGTAGCAGGTGCAACAATATAAATAGATATATTTTGACCATTATTTCTGTGTTATCACATAAAAAATATTTTTTGTTTTAGGAGAACTTGCATTATCCTATACAATAGTTAGCAGCTCGTCAGTGTTGTGTTCTGAGTTCTGTGATAGTTAGTACCTACCTGTACCTAACTGCTCAACCGGACAAAATGACATTTTTTCCCATTTGCGCCTAGACAGTAGATAGCTGGCCCCGCAAACGTTATTCTGCAATAATGGATAATACGTGCCATCATTTTTTTCCTTTTAAATTAATTTAGATGTTAAGATAGGTACATGCCTATGGTAATATGACTTTCATGTGGTAAAAGATGTAAATAGAATGTCAGTGCGCGTTTCATTAATTAATAAATCAATAGTAAGGATATCCCTATCATAAATGTTAGCGAAATGGGAAGTTGAAGCTTAAACCAATGTTAAGTAGGTACCAAGATACTCCAAGACCGATTGCGATAGGTTTATTGAATCCAAAAGTACCTACCTAGTTAGCACTTGAAGAAATATTGCTAATGTATGGCGCCCGCTTTAGTTACATACGGTACATTTTAACCTAACATTGGAGAAGACTTATTTTTTCTGCCGGTTGCCCATGGTTGTTGTGTTGCACGTCATAGAAAAGACGTTCGATACAGTATAAGTACTATTTTAACCAATTCTTCTAGTAATGGGGTGTTTTCTTAAAAAAAAAAACAGATTAATACTGAGTCCGTATACGAGAACCATAATAGAATAAAGATTATGCATTTGCATTTCTTTCGTTTTCAACAATCTTTGACAGATTGATTTTTGATTGAGTTAGTAAACTACAATTTGACCCCGTCGCTACAATCAGTGCAAGGTGGAGGCTGGCTAGCAACATAGGAAATAGCCCAGTTAAGTTAACCAACATTACTTCATTTTCTAGGCTCCACTCCTTGCAGACAAAATACCCTCGAACTCAGATTAAACACAATTAGACTTGCATTCCTAAACGCCATTTTACGATGATAAAACCACGAAGGAATATAAACAGTCTAAAGATAATGTGCAAGTCAGGTAGTCGAAGGATCGAAATGCTTGCTTTTTGCGGATGACCTGAAGTTATACTGTCCTATTAAATCAGAAGAAGATTGCCAGAAACTTCAAGCCGATATAAATAGGGTGGTAAAATGGACTAAGGAGAATAATTTGCAGTTCAATGCTTCTAAGTGCTCTGTAATCTCGTTTACAAAGTCGCTCATACCGATTGAACGGGGGTACTTCATGGATGGGATGACCAGGACAAATGACCAGGGTGCAGGAAGTCAAGGACTTAGGTCTCAAGTTAAACACCAAGTTGTGCTTCCGCAAGCACATTGTACTTTGTTGCAAAAAGGCCTACAGGAATTTAGGCCTTATCCTTCGTAGGGTTTCAAATTTCTCAAATATTCATGCCGTTACTTCGCTTTATAATGCATTAGTAAGAAGTCATCTGGAATTTAACTCAGTCATCTGGGCTCCGCATGAAACTAAATATCGCACAGTTAGAACAAAAGTGACACAAAACAAAATGTGTCATTTTATGATATTGAACCTTAACATAAAAGATACAAAACCTAAATTACAAAATCGGCGTGTTTCGTATTGGGTCTTTTTTGTTCTAACTATGCGATATAGTCTCATGTTAGAGAGATTACAAAACAAATTTGTCAGATACCTGTACTTAAAACGTTACGGTGTATACCCGTTTTATCCATTGATGTACCCAACTTTATTTATATTAGGTATGGTAGGTTATAATGAACTTTCCGTTCGAAGAGAGTTACATTTATTAATTTGTGTGTACAAGATATTTGTGGGGAAGTTGACCAATCCAGAACTGCTAGCTAGGATCGCTCTGAACGTGCCGGATAGTTACACTTCGCGACGCAGGCGGCCGCAGCTTCTCGCGGAGCCACGCTCGCGCACTTCTCTCCTCCGGTATGCTCCGCTTACGCGGGCCATTCTCATCCTAAACTACCTAGATAATGGTATAGACATATTCTCGGTTACACTGACTGAATTCACAAGGGCTGCATTATTTGTTATAAGTTATAAAATGTGTTGACTAAGTTTTATTTCACTGTTGTCATTTAATAATTTTTATTTTATATAACTAATTGTTATTACTTTTTTAAATTTAATTGTGTGTAAATATGCCTACCCTATCGCATTGGGTTTTACCTGTTATGATAGCATAAGGTTTTGAAATAAATAAATAAAAAGTTTTCTTTTTGGTCTGAGGAATAAATTAGTTTCACGTGCGCCTGAGTTGACTCCTGCTTTGAACTAGACTGACGTCTATTCTAAACGACAGATTGGGACTGCAAGTCTAGTTGTTTGTGTACTAAGTCTCAGACAAACACTTGCAAGTAGCATAGCAAAAAAATATGGAGATTTAATGTTCTTCTGGATCCAAACTGTCATTTTGGTAGTAAAAGTGACAGTTTGGATCCAGAAGTACGTACAAACTCCCGCTTTTGTTCCCAAAGCGGGTTAGGCAGAGGCACTTGCTAAGCAAATGCTCACCCTTAACCAAACATATTTAAGTGTGACGTGGCAGGCAGCCGTTATAGGGTTCACATAACTTGTGGTTAATCACGATGTTTTCATCATCATCACCATCATCATCAGCCCATACTTGTCCACTGCTGGACATAGGCCTCTCCAATTGCACGCTACTGTGATCTGTTCTCGGCTTCTCGCATCCAGCTTCTGCCAGCCATCTTGCGTATATCATCAGCCTATCCACATTGCCTGAAGGGGGGCCTACACTTCGTTTGCCGAGACGCGGTCGATGTTTTCGATGATGAATAAATTGGCTAGGCTCCTTACTGGCTCCTTCATAATGGTGCACCCCCTTCTCACGCACTGCCCCTTTCTAGTCGAGTTATAGTTACTCAATGTTCTGCGTGGCGGCTGCCGCCGGTATGTATTTTAATTTTATGATATCTTGTGAATGGAATGTCCGATTTAAATAATTCAAAAAGAAATCATCAGGAATCAAGGGAGTCTTGAATATTGTTACGCCCCGGGGTCGAGAAACAACGGCTAGAATGCCGTAGAGGTACGTCGAACATTCGAGAGGCCTAAGGAACATTCCAGTATCCAAGTCGACGCATACAAACCACTACACAGTGCCTATATGCGTCAGAATGTAGTAGAAGGATCTCGAAAGATCGAGAAAAGTGTGGTATATTTCGGAAGCCACAAGTACTTACCTCACCACAAGTAGGTATACACCTACTTACCTACTGTTGGGTGTAGGTATAAACACGCGAGCCGTCGACGCGACTCACAAGTAGGTATAAATCTACTTACCTACTGTTGGAGTAGGTATAAACACGCGAGCGGGCCGACGCGACGGTTAGGTATTTAATTATTATTATTAGAAGTCGACTCGAGAATGTACCTGAACCTACTCGAATGTTCTGGATTGTGTACCGTGGTATATAAAGAGCGACGATCGAGTCGGCGGGACAGTTTCAACTAAACAGTGATACAGTGAACATCAAGAGAGAAAATTAAAGAGAGTTAACAAGTGATTGTGTGATTGTGAAAGTGTTTATTAGCGGTGTTAGTTTAACGATTGTAATTAGTTTGTGTAATTATAGTGCCTGAATAAAGTGTAATTCTTGATTTTCGTAACAGTGTCATTTTTCTATCGGTACCCACCCCCCACGTACGTAACATTTGGTGTCAGAAGTGGGATAGAAAATGCCTATCACTCCACGAGAACAAGAACCGGAGGGCGTCCAGACCCGGAGCCAACGTGCAGCGGAGGGCTCTACGGCAGCCGTGGCTGGTCCATCTACTGTCACTGCACCGGCATCGTCACCAAGACCGAAGGCCGAGATTGACCTCAACACTATCCTGATTTTATTAAAGGAACAGTCCCGAGCCCAGGAGAGGCAGGCTAAAATACAGGAGGAGCAGTACATGAAGCTGTGTATGAGCCAGCGGGAAGCCGAGGAGAGACAAGCTAAGGCCCAACGGGAAGCCGAGGAGAGACTTTCAATGCGTCTGAGCACTAGTCAGCAGGAAGCCCGGGAAGCCCAAGAGAGAGCAGAAAATCCAGGAAGAACAATCGTGCATACTCCGTGAAGTGCGTGAAGCCACCGCCGAATGGAAAAAGGAAATAGCCGAAGTAGAGGGGAAACTGACAGATCTGGACATAAAATTTGAAAACCGATTCCAGAATGTCAACGAGAAGGTGGAGGACTACGCCGCTGGCCTACAGGTAGTAAAAAATGATATCAGGAAACTGGAGGCCAAGGTGGCTACGGGTGCCTGCGGATCCGACATTTCTATTCCTGTAGGTGGAAGGTTTAAGGTTCCCCCATTCGATGGCACTTCTTCATGGACAGCATACAAGCTGCAGTTTGAGTCTGTTTCTCAGGCGAATGGGTGGAGTAAAGACCAGGCGAAGACAGCACTCACCTTGGCCTTGCGAGATGAAGCCCTCACTATACTGGAAGCGTTGGGAAATGAGAGGACGTACGATCGCCTGCTTGAGGCTTTGGAGGCTCGATACGGAGATAAACATTTGGAGCACGTCTTCAGAGCTCAGTTGAAGGACCGGACCCAGGGACGTAACGAGTCTCTACAACAGTGGGCTTTGGAAATTGAAAAGCTAGTGAGAAAAGCGTACCAGACAGCGTCGGCCTCTTTTGTGGACAGCATGCTCGTACAAGCGTTCATTGACGGCATTCGTGAGTTGGAGGTAAGAGCTGCTGTTCGATCGGGGCATCATGGAAGCCTAAAAGACGCAGTTGCACATGCCTTGGAGGTAGAAGCTGTTCGACAAGACTCGCGACCTTATAAAGTGCGAGAGGTTTCTGTCAGTGAATCATCTTCTAAGAGCCGCGAATACAGTCCACGTTGCTACCGGTGTGGCGAAAGAGGGCACTTGCAGTCGAATTGCCCAAAATGGAACAGGCGCCGAAACCTGGATGCCACTGCGAAATCTAGTGACACTGTTGCAGCAGAGCCACAGCAGGGAAACGAGTAATAGCCAGGACTAGGGGACGAGTACTGGCTGGTGGTCGAAATGTCCCAGTTGTGATCTCACAAGCAAACGACGGGAACAGTCTGGTCGTCAAAGGAGGAATTGGACGGATAGCATGTCACCTTACCATCGACACTGGAGCTTCTCGGACAGTAATTAGTTCTCGGCTACTTAAACACCTGACGAGAGATCACCTAGTCCGACCTAATAATCTAAACCTTCAAACGGCTACCGGTCAGTACATTTCCGTCCATGGGGAGCAAGAGGTGGAGATGAAGATAGCCGAAAGGAGTTATTGGCACAAAGTCATCGTCGCCAACATCGTTGATGACTGCATTATTGGGTTAGATTTTATGCGTAGATATAACTGTAAAATTGATGTTAAAGGTGGCGTCCTTAAAATTGGGGCTGATGAAATACCCATGGAAGGTGGCGTAAACGGGAATGTCTACTGTGCTCGAAGGACGGTTCTTCAGCCAAAGTCGCAAGCCTTAGTTCCAGTGAAATTGCCGTACTACACGGGACGAGGATCTCACCGCTGCGTATTAGTAGAAAAGCTAGATGATGACTGCCCTTGGATAACCGCTCGAACCATCGTTACAACATCATCTGCAGCATTTATAAGGGTCCTGAACCTGAGTGATACCAAATACGCATTGCAGAAAGGAACTCGTATAGGTACTTGCGAAGAGATTTCTTGGTTAAGAACGTGTCAAGGTACAGACGTGAACACGGGGCTGTCAAATGGAAATATGGACTTGGGAAGTCTATTGGACAGTTGCCAAGAAGATCTCAGCATGGAAGAACACTCAAAGGCGCGTAGTCTATTACTGAGATATAGTGACATCTTTTCTCTACACGATGGTGACATTGGAAGGACTGGAGTAGTTCAGCACGAAATTAACACTGGTGAGATCATGCCTATTAGACAGCGTCCTCGGCGAGTTCCAGTGGCTCGGGAAAAGGAAGTGGAAAGCATGATTGAGGAAATGCAGGGAAACAGGGTGATCGAACCTTCGACCAGCCCTTGGTGTTCACCGGTCGTTTTAGTGAAGAAGAAGGACGGCACATTGAGGTTTTGCGTAGACTACCGCCGACTTAATGATGTGACCAAGAAGGACAGTTATCCCTTGCCACGAATCGACGACACTTTGGATACTTTGAATGGGATGAAGTGGTTCTCCACGTTGGATTTGAAAAGTGGCTACTGGCAAGTAGAAATCAAGGAAGGAGACAAAGAGAAAACTGCCTTCTCAACTGGCAAGGGACTATGGCAGTTCAACGTCATGCCCTTTGGATTATGTAATGCTCCAGCTACATTTGAGAGACTAATGGAACAAATACTAGCAGGACTACTTGGAGATACATGCCTCGTATATTTGGATGACATCATCATCATTGGCAGAGACTTCGACGATCACCTTGTCAAGCTAGAGCAAGTTTTCTCCAAATTACGAGACGCAAGACTTAAGCTTAGTCCCAAGAAGTGTTCGCTGTTTAAGCGTAAGGCGAACTATTTGGGCCATGTTATATCAGCAAATGGAATACAGACAGATCCTGAGAAGATTAGTGCCGTAAAGGATTGGCCGATGCCGAAGGATAAGACTGCAGTAAGAGCCTTTCTGGGTCTTTGCTCGTACTACCGAAGGCTCGTTAAGAACTTCTCTGACATAGCCAAGCCACTACACCAGCTGACTGAAGAAAAGCGACCATTTGTCTGGACGGATCAG
>SJJU01070961.1:0-23118 GCA_012932125.1 Conopomorpha cramerella | reverse complement strand
ACAAGGTGTGTGAACCCTATAACGGCGATGTGCTCACCCTCCCTTACATTGGGTTAAATACGCTTGGTGAACTGTGGGTTTGCTTTAGCAAGTGCCTTTGTCTACCCCGCTTTGGGATTAAAAGGCGTGAAGTATATTTATCTTTGTACTCCGGTTATACTCGCTACTTTTGTAAGCAGGTCCAGGGTCCGGTAAATGTTTAAATAGTGGGTGGAATTGTAACATAGCTGCCATGAAACAGGAAGAGTTAAAGAGTCTTATAAAGTCACTATATGGTGAGTGTAGTGTTGCGTGTGTCCGCAGACCCGGAGTCGACGGACAAGACGGACTCGAGCCGCTCGGAGTCGGAGCCGCCGCGCCCGCAAGATCTCAACAAGATGCTTTCCACTGAAGTCTCCAGGTAATCCTTTACTTTAACTCACAGTGCACAGGGTCGAAGGAGTTGATTTTGAGATGTCGTCATCATTTAAATTAAAGAAAATTGTATTTAATATTTAGCTGAGTATTTAGTGAGTAAAAACTAGTATCCCATGAGAGCGTGCGCTGTGCAGGTCCCGCGGCGGGTCCCCGCGGCGGCTGTCCCGGCAGGCGGCGCTGCGGTCGCCCGGCGGCGAGCCTCCCCCCGCACCCCTCGCGCCGCCCGCCCCCGCCCCGCTCACTGGTAACATACACAGTACACTCTACCTACATAATGTTGAGTCAACATTTTCTTTACATATGAATAACCCTGTGCTTGGTACCAGCGGCGGAGTCGTATCGTTTCCGCGGCTGGTGGTCGCAGGCGACGCTGGAGGAGCGCACCGCCGCGCACGCGCCGCGACACCGCCACGCCGCCGCCACTATTCCCTACAGATGTAAGTAGCCCGCGAGAGGAAGTACCTACTTACCCACGGGCACGCTAGAGATACGTGTGTATGTGTACTGTACGCGCGGGTGTGGTCGCAGGCGCGGAGTGCGGCGTGGCCATCGAGCCGCTGGGCGACGAGGCGGCAGGCCTGGCGTGCATCGCGCTGGCCACGCTGGTGCACCGGCACAAGCCGGCGGCGGGCGAGTGGCTGCCCCACATCCTGCTGGCGCTGAGCCGCGCCGTGCGGCTGGGCCACGCGTCGTGGCAGGCCGAGTGGCCGCGCCGCGTGGCGCCCAGCGCGGCCGCCGTGGCCCAGCAGCTGCTGCGCTGCCTGCTGCACCACCTGGCCCCCAACAACGTCTTCCTGCAGATCTTCACGCAGCGCACGCCGCCGCCCAAGCAGCGGCAGATGTTCTTCAAGAGCATCGCGCAGAGCTTCGTCGACTTCACGGAGCTGTACCCAAGCGGGCCGCTACAGCTGCTCTGCGAACACGTCGCCTCCTCTCCAGTCACGCCGGAGGTACACTATTCTCTACGTTCAAAGAGTCGTATTCCATGGGCGCTTTACATACGAAATTAGGGATTCGACAAATAAACAACTCAGAAGTCCCGACTAAATCATTCATTACTTTTCATCGCCCAGCCCAAAGACGCCCAGCTCAAAGACGCCCAGCTCAAAGACGCCCAGCTCAAAGACGCCCAGCTCTTAATCATAGAAAGTAGAAATTTTACACAGGGGTTCTTTTTATGATGTTTACGTCAGATAAAAAGGGCTTTTTCAAAATAGTAAAAAGAAAGTAGAAGTTTATATGAGAAAAACGTTAACTTTGGAGTTATGGTTCAAAACTTGATGGTAGTATTTTTTTATAGAAACTGATACTGAAACTGTGCGAATGAAATGTCGAGACGTCCACTAGTATGTACTGTACATTGCAATGACTGTGTGTGCAGCAAATGGTGACGATCGGCGAGAACATAGCGCTGTACCTGGAGAGCGTGTCCCCCGAGGCGCTGGGCCCCGCGGCGGCGTGCGGCTCCCTGCTGGCGGCCGCCGAGCTGTGGCTGCGCGCGGCGGCGGCGGCGGCGCCCGCCCTGCCCGACTGCCGCCCTCTGCTGCGCGCTGCCACGCTGCTGCTGCGCGTGCCCGGCGCCGCGCAGTGCAAGGTGCGTCACTGCACACACACACAAACACACACACACACACACTACACTGCCCGACGGCATACGTGGGCAGGTAATTAGAAACTTTATTCTCAGAACTTTCCAAGGTTTTAGATTCAATTTTATGTGCTAAATATTATATTGCAGAGCATCCTGGAGCCGATCTCGAAGCTGGTGTCGTACGGCGTGCAGAGCCAGGTGATCCCGCTGGCGCTGGTGAGCGAGCTGTCGGAGACGTGTCGGCGCGTGTTCGCGCGCGACCGCGACCGTCTGCTCGTGTCCCGCGTGCTCATGCTCGACCTCATGCAGGCGCTGCGCACCAAGGTCACTGCTCGGCCCTCGCTTCACTCCCAACCAAATCAAATCTAATCAATCAAATAATTTATTTTTCATCATTATAAGTGCTATAACATACAGATATACGGTAGCATAACACAAAGCTTGATGAACGTCATTTATGACTTTAAAACAAAAGTAATCGTCCCCGGTTCGAATTAATTTCTTTTACTGGCCAGAAGAACCGGGAAGGAACTGGCATCTTTTCAAATCGCCAAGGCTTACTGCTAAGTATACTTAACATAAATATGACTTAATACTAATTTAGCAAATGCTTGATGGCCGGATACATGCCTGATTGGTGAACAGCTCAAGGGCACTAAATGATATTAACATTAAATAAAACAAAAGAGTTCCCCTGTGGGTTATGTAACTAAACCCCTCAGAACATGCAAGCAACCACCAAGCTCATTACCAACATTAGTGATGTGGAATGTTTAGCCTTAGATGTCTTAATAATTATGTTTTACATCAATACGAGCTGACATGTTTGTCCATGCATTATCATCATGTAGGTAATCATCAACCCTGTAGTATGCCTTACTAATTAACTGTTTCTTTACAATTGACGTAAATTTTCCTTCAGACAACTCAGTTATTTCCTTGGGCAGTTTATTATAAAATTTAATAGCAAGTCCTAAGAAGCACTTGCTAGTTTTGCTGAGGCGACTAAAAGGCTGATAAATCTTACACTTATTTCGAGTGCTATATTTGTATACATCATCATGCTGCAAAAATTAATTAATATTTTTCCGGATATACATAATATTTACAAAAACATACTGCGATGGAAGTGTCAAAATATCTATACTTCTAAAGTTATCTCGAAGGGAGTCTCTGGAGCGCATTTTATATATTGCCCTTACAGCTCTCTTTTGGAGTACAAATATCGTACCTACATCAGCAGCATTGCCCCATAACAATATACCATACGTCATTAAGCTATGAAAGTATGCAAAGTACACCAACCTTGCCGTTTCAACATCTGTTAAATCTCTGATCCGTCTAACGGCAAACGCGGCCGAGCTTAATTTAGCGGCAAGTTTAGTAATATGCTCTGCCCATTGCAGTTTGAAATCTATAGTAACACCTAGAAAGACAGTGTTATTTATAAACTCCAAACTCTTACTTTCTAATTGGATACTCGCATCAATCTTTTTAACATTTGGTAGAGAAAATTTTATACATTTTGTTTTTTTACTATTCAATAAAAGATTGTTACAAGTAAACCAATCGAGGACTTTAGACAGTGTTTCATTGATGCCCTCTGTATTAACATTAGTGCGATTTACTTCAAATATCAACGAGGTGTCATCAGCGAACAATACTATGTCAGCATGCTTCTCTACCATTGAAAGGAGATCGATAATATATACCAAAAATAAGAAAGGTCCAAGTATTGATCCCTGAGGAACGCCTAGTTTTACTTCAGAGCCACCAGATGTAATTCCATCAATATCTACATATTGCTTGCGATTATTTAAATAAGTAACTTATGATTGACAGATCAGCCACACCATAGAATTTTAATTTTGAAATTAATGTTTTTGAGTCTACACAATCAAATGCCTTTGAGAGGTCGCAAAAAATGCCAATGGAATCTTTTTTGTCCTCCCAAGAGGCAAAAATATGCTTTACTAGAGCTACACCTGCGTCAGTGGTTGATCTGCCTTGAGTAAAACCATATTGCTTTGAGTGCAATAAATTATTACTTACAAAATAAAAAAGCAATTGGTTTAACATAAGTTTTTCAAATATTTTACTACATACAGGTAAAATCGCAATTGGCCTATAATTGTTTCTATCTCCAGAATCACCAGATTTGAATAGAGGTATTAGTTTACTTAGCTTCATTAGATCTGGGAAAACCCCTTTCTTAATAGATATGTTACAGTTAAAACCGGTTTTTAGATAGAACGCGTTTTTCCTAGTTAGAACTAGTTTTTACTTAATTCCTTTGTTAATACTAGAAATACCCAGTTAAAACTAGAATTTACCACTGATATATTTGATTTTCAGATAAAACTAGTTGTCACATCGAGCTGTAGTTAAAACTAGCACTAGATAAACTAATTTGAAAATGAAAACAATATGCTTTTAAAAATATTTACTTTAATATTAAAAACACAAAAGGAACATTTTATAGAACATCGACTTTGCAAAGATTATTTGCAATTATTTGCAAAGATGACAATATCTTAATATATAAAAATCCAGTGTCATGATGTTTGTTCCCAATGAACTCTTCACCAAGGCTACCGATATTCACAAGTTGGCATTTATATGTAATTTTGTTCGATTTGAGAGATAGGATGGTTTATATTTCATGACACTGCTGGGCACATGCCACCCTGGATGTTATACTAATTTTATATTCATATTAATAGTTAAGACAGACCACACCACCGTCTGCCCCGAGCCGGAGTCCGACAGGACCGATCGCTTGGGCGGGTCCTGATGCAATTCCTTCGGGTACTCCCGGGACCCGCCCTGCCTGCGACACGGAGGTCATCATGGGGGTTTAGTCGGTAAGAGTCCGACACTATCCCTGTTCGCTGTCCCCATGGCGGCGGGGTGTCCATGAGGATTCCCCATGTAAAAAAAAGGACAACGTCTGTCGAGTCCACTAGTTAATTTTAAGTACCTACGTAAATAAAATAATCAAATAAATGAACAGAACACAACCATGAAATTTGAAAAAAGAAACATTATTAAAGAACCTTGATTAACACACAATAAAATATAATCAGTCAAACTTGAATTTAAAAAAGGATCAGGATCTACTTGTTATTGCAAGAAAAACTATCGTGGCATTTTGAATTACATAGATAACCACTTTTCTTGCAGAGACACCTTTTTGACATACATCCTTTCTTGTAAACGCAGCGCATAAATCCTTGGGCTGTTTCCTTAGCAACAGTTCTCAAAGGTAAATAATTTCTAACCTCGGTCGGAAGACGGAACACTTTTAACTGACTCGCTGCGGAAAAACGCGTTTTGTCTAGTACGAACACGTTTTAACTGATATTCGATTTGGACATTAGTTAATTCTAGTATTAACGAAGGCATTAAGTAAAAACTAGTTCTAACTAGGAAAAACGCGTTCTATCTAAAAACTGATTTTAACTGTAACATATATACATAAGTTGGTAGTTTGCTAACGGTAAAGTCGTTTACGCTACACACACGGTACGGAAACTTTTTCCGTGGAGTACCATTCCGGTTTATGCTCATAACTAGATTTAACCGGTAACAACCAAATCTAACCTGTAATAACTAGATTTGTCGGGAAACGCGTGGGCTCCGTGCGAAAATTGTCCGTTTCGCAAATGGAAAAGTTCGGCGCATGGCTTTGACGCACGATTATGAATTCCTAGTAGATGGTGAAGGAAACTTTAATGAATTTCGCTGAAGTAAAATCTGTGTCATACAATTTGAAGTCATTTTATTGTTAGGTAGTTTAATCAATAACTATAATTACTGCATTAAAAACTGCTTTGCCGGTTCAAGACTGTTATCAGTTAAGACGCAATTTATTTTGTATTCTGATTTTAGTAGCAGAAAAAAAACATAACATGGAATACATAAGTGGTTTAAAGTCAGATCTATTATTTTTATACCATCTAAGATGTCTGTCGATAGAACTAGTTCAAATCTACGGGTAATTTATTGTTCGGAAGTTGTCACCACAGATTTATAGGATCGTATGGATTCATTTGTTTCGTTTTGGATATCTCTGTCGGCGTAATTTGCTTTCGAAGTGGATGTACCGATTCCGTATTTCGTCGCCGTTGGGTGGAATTCGAATCCAATCCACAAGATGTTTCTAGAATGGGAAAATTTATGGGAGTGCGGCTTGTATGTTTCGTTCGTTGCTTGTAAGAAGCACCGCCGGCTGGTCTTGAAATGTCGTACCTTTAGGTTAGATTAGGTTAGGTTAATTTTGTTTAATGCACATGGTTGGATAGACAATGGGGCCTAGTGGTTAATTACTTGGATCTGCAATCGGAAAGTCGCGAGTTCGAGACCGGCTGTAGTGGACGTGTAAAAATGGGACACGTTTCAAAGCCTATGAACACAAGGCAAGGCTTTTGCGGTGAAGGAAACCATCATGATGAAACTCGCATACCAGATGGTTTGCGAACCCTTTAACGGCGATGGGCTCACTCCCTGTCATTTTCGTTAAAGCGTGGGCATTTGTTTAACCTTATTCCAAAGCGGGGCAGACTTTTTCAGGAATTAACTTTATTTAAATCATTTTTTAAAGAAACGCGCACTGACATTATTATATTAATAGTTTAAGCCGGACGTTACATGTGCCGTGGTCGCGAGCTGACCACGACTGATTGCCATGCTAAGTACCAGGAACCTCGTCAACATTACAGTGCAAACTACAAATCCGTAAATAACGATCTTTCAAAATTCTTTTTGATTTATTGGAGAACATAATACTCGTACAAAACGCACACTCACGCCGTCGACCCTTTTCCCAATATGCAGAGGCACATCACATAACAATGTGTAGAGAAATAAAAAAAAACATTGTACTTAACTACGAGTAGAATAAAGTTTAGGATCGGTAGTGTGTTGTATGAAAATGATCTACGACATTAAGCCAAAATTGCCCGCGAACATTATAAGTGAGATTCGAACTTTTTCATACCGCGCTCGTTAAGCTGAAGATCCTGGCTATAATATCCCCGCGATAGATCAATAATAAGTGTAACACATTTCATTTAGTCATGTACTGGTCGGTTATAAATTAATTAAAAGAATTATTTACATTCATAATTCTTGAACGTGATTGCTTTTTGTTTTCTGTCTCCTGTTGTTCCTCTCTGTTTTTTCATGTTGTGATTTTGTTAAGGCAATCGTTTTACTTAATTCACAAATCATGTTACTACGAACTACACGCCTGTGACCCGCATACCTAATAGTTCCTTTAGTCGTTCCTTTCTATAGGCGAACAGATAACTACAGGGACAACTGGAAACAAACCCTGTCACCAATAGGTAGGTAAGCCACAAAATTAGGCTTTGAGCGAAGAATTGAATGATCTTTAAGTGGTTCTGACGTCAGTAATGCATATGTCCCAGGGAAATAATGTGACGTTAGGCCTTTCTTTATCCTTGAACGTAGTGGCTAAAGGATTACACCACGAAAAAAAAGGCCTTTCTTTGTAAGGCAGCAGAGTAGTTTATCTAGGTAGAGGCCATCGAGCATTGAAAACAGTTGATCACTTGCTGGACACCAGCTAAACCTTAATGGTTTTGGGTTCGAACGAAAAATAGTAATATGCCACACAAACCAAACAATAAAGAAACGAAGAAATCCTTGTCATTGCCTTGATCATAATTCGCAAAACAATAGTAATTTCTTCAGGAACAAGTAAAACGTTTTATGAAAAAAAATCAATCATCGAAATTACTGGAAATCAACGAAAAAAATTGTCCAATTAAGGCCGTCAGTGCAAAGTGGCCTGAGCCACGGTTTTTAATATTCCGACTTAAGTACATCGTAAATTTAACAAACATTTGGACAATAATAAGCTTCCATTACAATATCTACACACATGAGTCAAACTCATTATTCTAAAAATCTTATGTCTCTATACTGATTGGTCTAGGGTAAGGCCACTTTAGCGCTGACGGCCTCAATTATATATGGGTGAAACCACCTTTCCAATAAAAAATATATTTATCAAAATCGGAGTACTGTGTAAAAACTTACGCGAGAAAAAATATTACGCGTTGTCTCGTGTCTCCGTTTTTCGTAGGTTAAAAAGATTTCTCAGTTTAATTATTGTGCCATTAAGGTGAATTATAGTCTTTTAGTTCTTGAATAACAGATTGTTTGCACCATAAAGTCCTTTGCCAACGATGCGCATTGTGCAATGTGCACAATTTATAGTAATATCACGGTAGTCGTTGGAAGGGAACTTTCAAGTGTGGGCGAAAAATTCGGATGCGGTCTTTAATGTTCCAGAACATTTTTCGGTCACAGCGAAGCGCCCATTCCACCTCATATGATGGCCGGGAACTCATATCCCAGAGTGAATTTGAATAGCCCGTTTAAAAAGTGAACTGCGGAGCTCGATCGAGTTTTTCGTTGAATGAGATTAACTTTTTAAATGGAATGGCACAAGTTTAATAGACAACAAAATTGTTGTGCGCAGTTTTACCGTTTTTGATAGTCAGTGACATTTTGAAGTATTTTCTTTTTTATGTGCGCCGTATCTTTTGTTTAATATTCGGATTTGACAACTTCCAGATGATACGGCAACTTGCTCCACAGAAGCTCTTCTTAGTCAAACTTTCGTTTGCCCATCCAACTCACTGGACATTTCTCTTGCTATTTGTTAAAAATAGAACAAATATTTCGTACTTTGCGTTTATCTAAAAAATAAAATATAAACGCTCACCGGAATTTTCCTGAAACAACAAAAAGATATGAAAGAATATTTCGTAGTAAAGGAACATCTCGCCATCGATACATACCTCTAGCAGTTAGTTCATATTGATTTCGTTTTTATGATGCGTTGTTTTGTTACACAGCTTATTCTTTCGCTTCTACGTGTAGCTTTTTTGTAAAGGCGCGGCGCTCGTAGTATCGCCTGGGGCCCTTAAATATTTTCTGAACTGTCTATCTAGACCATAACTACCTGCATATATTTAGAGATTCATTAATATTTGCGGTATAAGTTTTCCAGAGATATCAAGCTCGACTTATGATTTGTATATCAAATAAATAATTCTCAGTTTTAGTAGAACTGTAACAACCGTGGGATAATGACACCCCTTTTATTGTGGGGTTTATTATAAACTAGTGGAGGCGACAGACGTTGTCCTGTCTTAACCATTAATATGAAATAAGTATAACTTCAAGGGTGGCATGTATCCAGCAGTGGCTGTTTTTTTTTTATAAGAACCTTCTACTGTCATTAATAAGCGCAACAAAGGAAGAATCAGCGAAATCGGTCCACTCGTTCCAGAGTTTTGCGGTTACCAACACATTTTGCGATTCATTATTATATTATACATACAGGTCTTTTAATGCCAAAGCGGGGCAGGCAGAAGCACTTGCTAAGCAAATTCCCACGGTTCATCAAGCGCAACCTAACGTGACAGGGGGTGTGAGCCCAACACCGTTATAGGATTCACACACCTTGTGGAGTGCGGGTTTCATCGCGATGTTGCCCTTCATCGTACGAGCGTTGCGTTTGGTATATAAGCTCTGTAAAAGAGAGTCCCATTGGTACACGTCCAGTATCCGGACTCTAACTCGCGACCTCCCCATTGCAAGTCAGGTGGACCGACCAAGTGAACCACAGACACCCTATATTTCGTAGTAAAGGTGAAATGCCTATAAATGTTATTAAAATTTATTAAAACAACCACATTCTGAGCAGTTGAAATATATGTGTTGCGGCTCTTTTAATCGGAAGGTTTTTTCAACATTTCAGTCCCGAGAGTATCTAACCAATTTTTGAAAATCATTATGAGGAAACCCGAGTGTCAAAAGCTACTACTGTGAGAAAAATAAAAACGAAAACTAAAATGTGCAAAATCTCTACATGGGTAGTAGTCATATAACTCTTTGAAATATGCCGCCTAAAATATGTAATACCGTCCGGAACTAGTCGACCCGGCTCGAGTGTGGCACGCCTCAGCTGACTTCGTAATTAATAGGAAAACGTCTTCCCGAGGCCGGATTCCGGAGGAAAACCTTCCAAATATTGGGAACGCGAAGGATTCTACGGATTTAAAGGGTGCAGATAGTATTCTTTGTTATTCCTTTAGTTGTATCTATAGACGACGGCGTCGCTATTTTATCAATGTGGTTTCAGCAGAATAGGAAAATTTAGAAAAAAATATTCATAAATAAATACACTTCACGCCTTTTAATCCCATAACTTAGAAAATATAAATATATTCTATTTATACGCTTTTCTCGTACCTAAGTGTTATTTTTTTTGTGGATTTAATTGTCATTTTATTAGATTTTGTTCTGGGCATACATGTCAGAACTAAACAAGTATTATACAAATGTTTTTAAAGTAATTACTAGCAACAAAGTCTGGATTTCGAAAATATACTCATTGGAACACCCACGAATCCAGTCAACGTTCATTTCTCATGATGTATACGTAATGGAATAATTACCATTTGTTCTGACAATGATGCTATTGAAAAAAAAAACAGTTTTTCATCCTTTTCCTTGTCGAGGAAATGTGGGAGAAAGAAACTTTTTCAAAAATTAGACCGCGACCTTCTTTCCCTCAACAATTCCAAGAGTACGCTGGCCGGAGTCCGACCCTGGTGACACATGAACATGACATGCCAGAGACCCGGTGACCCCCTTCCGGCCGCACCAGTCAATTTACCTCTTAAAAAACACTCTCCGCGAACAGCCGGAAAAGAAAGAGATGCTATGTTGACATAACACAGATACAGGCGAAGCCAACTTAACCACTTTGATAGTGAACATATGAAACCGCTCTGAAAGAACTTTCTTCAACCACATAAAGGTCATATTAACTTGGCAATGGTTAACTTATACTGACGTCAAACGTACAACGCTTAACTCCAGCGCCCTCGTTTTTACATTCATGAAAAAGCAACCATGAACCTTTGGCACACTTTGACTAGAGAGACGAATTTCACGCGACACTACGATTCAAAGTTAGGCCATTTTGATACTAAAACTTTTCTTATAAACAACCCAAAGCTGCCATTCATATTGGGACGCCTTGTGTTTTTATTGTGACTTTGAGATGGTTTTTATTTAGAGGGAAAGTACCTTAATTATTGTCGCCCTAAATATCATTTATCTTGCTATTATTTAATTCGATATTGAGAGTTCCTTTGCGTACAATACGTTCCTTTATTCCTATGTTAATGACAAATGAAGAGGTAAGAAAAACAAATAAAGTATAATTTTGCTTGCACCTGTAATGTATGATGTTGCATTTTGTTATTATATATATAGTAGCGTTACTTAGTAAGCTCGCTCTCATTATACAATAAACAACGTAAACCATCATGCTGTTTGAATCCTGAACCACCTATCGACCTGGGGGGTCTCGGCCTATGTAAGACACCTTTATTTAAAGGCGTCACTGTTTTAATGAACTTCAAGTACACCAAAAGTGTTTGACCCAACGTAAACGATAAATAAATAAAATCAATACAATACAACAACACACACTCGTTGCCTTCATCACGGGTTAAGTAGCTAAATCAGTTGTGTTACGAAATTCAGACAACGAAATATACTTACTTTTAAATACGTACTTATATATATAAAGCTCCAACAGGTACTTACAAGTTCATAACCTAAGTACCTGTCAGCGATGGGAATCGACCCTACGACCTTACGGAGTAGAGGCAGACATGCTGACCACTACCCGACCCCCCAACGGGCCCGTCATGATAGTCTGTGTTCCCATCACCGTTACATAATTCTTACATATTTCAGTAAGTACACTAGTTTCTTACGACTTATCCTATTAATATCCACGGCGTGGGACAGTTTCAAAATCATCAAGCACCTAGACACTTCACTGAACATTGAGCTTCAATAATCCATGTTTAAGAGATAATCCGTCAAAGGTTTTTATTCATATTCAGAACCAGACCAGACGGAAAACAAATACGAGTACGTGGAACCAAATCAGCAACCTCGCTCCAGTAGAAATCACAAATTTATCAACACAGAGAAACAGACAGTGGAACACACGCATCTACCCATTCCTTTTACATAATTCAAGAACAGATTTCAAAGGCGATCTCTGGTTCTTTGTGTAAGCACACGAGGTTGTGAATTATTCAAAGAGTGCAGTCAAATCGGATTGCGACTAGGTGGAATTTAGTGTGAAGATTGCTTTGGATTCAGTCAACTCTGTGTACATAGTTACTTTATTATTCCGTGTTTGAGACCCAAAAATAATGATTACGGATGCATTTCTCCCAATATAAGACGTATAAGGCGACATATGGGATTATTCAAGGTAAAACATTATAACTCTAAAGAAAAATAACCAACTAGAACCAGTATTAAGACTTTTTTGGTTTTCACGTAGTCATGTCCTTGTCGTAACTGAACCAAATCTGCTTAGGAACAAACGGGAATCAATGAAGAATGAAACAAATCGGTTCGTCAAATCCGAAGTTTTGAGGTAACAAACATAAGATAATACCGTCCGAAGATAACCTCCTCTTTTTTTGAAGTCGATAAAAATAGTCTTGTTAGCAAAGATTCTATCCACGTCAATAGCGATTTGGACTCAAGTTTATTATAATGTACATTACATATGTAATGCGTAACTCCCCATTGCGTGTATTGTGCTCCGGTTGTGTGGACTTCACTACATTCTATATTAGTTTTTTAAGCTATTTATCTTGTTGCCTTTTGAAAAGCTTAGGCATTTTGTTCTCATAAGTGCCTCTGCCTAGCCGACCTACTTTGAGATATATATTATGATAATCTCTAGTATAAAACAAACTATATACTATAGTAGTATATATATACTATAGTATAAAACAAACTCGCCTCCAGCTGTTCGTCCCAATATAATTATGCTCAGATCTTTATATCTACGCAACGAATTGTGATTTGGTTTTCTTTAGTAGATAGATTAATTCTGAGTTAGGTTTATGTGTATAATACATTATATGCATATACATATACCTAATACCTGAGAAATGCTGTTAATAATATATATTGGCAAAATAAGCTTTGCTGGGTCAGCGGATTTATAATAACTAGTTGACCCGGCAACCAACGATGCGAAAATAACTTGTGAAACTTTTTACTACAGGACCATTTTGTTTAGTCTGTATTGTACAAAATCCATATTCTACCTCTATATGATACAAAGATATGAAGTCCTGACTGATTCATTCACCGCCGACTTATCAATGCCCAACTGACCCTTGAACCTAGAAAGTTGAAATTTTGCACAGGGGTCATTTTTATGATGTTCCCGTGGGAAAAGAAAGGGGATAACGCCTTACGGCAAATTTTGAAAAATCCTTAAGGGAATATGAGAGAAACGTTAATTTGGGGTTGTGATTCTAAAACTTGGTGGTAGCGCGAATGAAATCGCGGGGCGTCCACTAGTAATACATACATATTACATAATATAAGATACTCAAGCTAAACTAAATACTTACCGGTATCTATGTTCACGACAAACAGTATAATCTGGAGATCTTCAGGACACGGGTAAATAGATATTTAATAAACAACTGACGTCCTTCGTAGACGTTAACATCAGGCAAGATGGTAATCAAATGCTTGTTCAGTCCGTTTATAAAAGAAATAACCCGATTGCCTGCTTTACAAGACAGACGTACCGTTGTATATTTCTGAGTAATAACTAGTCAAACTCAAATGGCATGCGCAAGACACGTCTGCTTCAGGATGCAGGGATTAAGGTTGTCTGCTAGACGGGAAGCTGTAGCGTGCCTGCAGGAAATGCACCAACGCTAAATATTTTCCAGTACAGCTGAAACTTTTTAAAGTACTTAATGTTTGTATACTTCCTATGTTTCGCGAACTTCTATGCGAACGCCACCTGAGTTAGCCTCGAAAATAGAATACAAAATTCGTAGCTAAAATTGGTATTTCGACTGTATTATACTATATAGGTGCATTGCTTAGGAATTATAATATGTCCTTTCTTTGTTTATCAGAAATAGTACCCCAGTGCAAAATTTCAACGTTCTAGGGTCAAGGGTTTCCGCTGAGTATTGATGAGTCAGTTATGAATAATCAGTTAGGACTGCATACACACATCAAAAGTGTCTAGGAATCAAGGACATTTTTAGCTCTAAAAAAATCTAATTTATTAAAATCAAATCAAAACTTCTGTATTCGTCTCCTACCTTATTCCCCATGGCTGTATCAATGACTCATCACCACGTTTTGAATAAATTATGAATGAATTCAGTTTTTGTAAAATATATTTATAATTGCAATCTTTTAAAATGTACTTGATCTCTAGACACTTTTGATGCGTGTAGGTATTATGTATAGTAGAGGGATTCAGCATTACTAAGAACTGAGGCAAAAGATGACTCTGGAATTGGCACAATGGGCGAATTTGACGAAATTTGTTAAGGAGGCCGTCTGTGGCTTGGTACCTACCTACCTGGATCTACAATCGGAAGTGTTTGTGGGTTCTTGGCCTGCTACTAAACGTGTACCAATGGGTCTCTTTTTCAAAGTGTTCATTTTCTCCTACATACGCTACGCGACTTTTATGCGTAAAGGAAAACATCGCGATGAAACACGCATACCGTAAGCCGTACCTATAACGGCTACGGGCTCACCCTTCGTCACGTTGACGTATACGCTTGGTAAACAGTGGCCTTAGCAAATGCCTCAACCCCAGTTTGGGATTAAAAGGCGTTAAGTGTTTTATTAACTTTACGGAACTGATATAACTGACGGCCGGCATGGTCAGGATCATCATCCTATAGGACGACGGTCGCGGGTTCGATTTCCGCCACGCACATAATGCTTTAGTGATGAGCTGAGGCATTTGATGTGTGCGTCTGGATGTTTTATTTGTCTATGTATGTATTTAAAGTATTTATGTAAGTGTATCAGTCTCTGGCAACCATAGTACAGGGTATCCTTGTTTGGGGTCAGGTGACAGTGTGTAAAATATTTATTTATTATTATTATTTATTCGCCTAAGCAAACACCCTTGTAACAGGCATTGGGTTTCCAGTAAAAAAAAACACAACGAACTTTTTCCACAGTTAAATTATGTGAGCAATTTCCCCTTTCTCTGCTGAATCTGAAGTGTAAGGTGTTAGGTTACGGAATAATTTACCCGTTTTTTTGTAGTATGTACTTAGGCAGAACACTGAAACGAAGTATCCGTCAAAGAAGAAACTACGTAAGAACATTTACTAAGGTGCATGAGAGAGACAATAGATGTTGTATTTAACGTAAAGGAATGAGAGAGGTAGATTTCTACGTATGATTCTTTTGTACGCGTTCATACTAAGGGGTCATGATAATAGCTTTTCCGACTGTGTACATACGTATATGTAGATATTTACTAGCACTTTGTGACTAAAATCATAAATCCTATAATAGGTTTTTTTCTGCACAATCAAACTGACAGTCTCCTGATTGTATGTGAAAATGAACCAGATCAGTCAACTCCACGTTACACCCCAGGAAGGAATTAAACATTTTACGTAGTATCTGTTATTAAGTCCCATAAAAACTCCAGCTAAAGTGACATCGTTTTTTGTTTTCTTCACATCTTGTCAATTTACAAAAGTGACAGCAACCAACCTTAGCCTATATTTATTGTAATACCTAATATTTTTTTATTGGGAATGGGGCTACTAAGGGGAGTACCCCCAACAAAATGTTTTACTGCCAAAAGCAGTAATCTTTTAATTTTCCATTGTGCCAAATTAAATTTTCCCTTGTTCTAGGCACAGTTGCCGACCTTGTGGTCGGAGGTCAGGTTTGGTATGCCACATACTAAATTCATGTAAAAAAAACCAGCCATGTGCGAGTCGGACTCGCTCACCGAGGGTTCCGCCGTACAAACGTAGCGGTTTACAATTTATCATTTTCGCATTTTTTCCTTTATCTGTACTATATAACGTTGCTTTGTGACGAATTTCAAGATTCTGAGTTCTCGGGAAGTACCCTGTAGTTTTGATTCCCTAGCGTGTGACGGAAATTCGTCTAAGGTGTCGGTATAAACTGCTGTATCTTTTGATCGCGTTAACTTAGAAGTTTGATATTTTCACAGCTTAGAGGGACAATAGACCTGAGTATTTCATGGGAATTTCAGCTTGATACGTCCGTGCGTTCTCGAGATAAAGGGTCTTGACAGACGGACAACAAAGTGATCCTATAAGGGTTCCGTTTTGTTCCCTTTGAGGTACGGAAACCTGAAAAAGTTAATCGTTATCGCCGTAATAGGGTTCACAGGCCTTGTATTATGCGAGTTTCATCACGAGTGTAGTTCATGTGATTGAACTGTGGACATCAATCAGACATTTTCTGAATTCTGATGGCAACGATGCACTCATTATAATTCTGCGTGTAAAATTATAAATGTGCCTGAAAATTTCCAAAGTACAAAATAATGCTAATAATAATAAACCCCGATTATGTGGAATAACTTGCCGGAGTACAGGGTTCACAGGCCTTGTGTTATGCGAGTTTCATCACGAGTGTAGTTCATGTGATTGAACTGTGGACATCAATCAGGCGCTTTCTGAATTCTGATGGCAACGATGCACTCATTATAATTCTGCGTGTAAAATTATAAATGTGCCTGAAAATTTTCAAAGTACAAAATAATGCTAATAATAATAAACCCCGATTATGTGGAATGACTTGCCGGAGTATAGGGTTCACAGGCCTTGTGTTATGCGAGTTTCATCATGAGTGTAGTTCATGTGATTGAACTGTGGACATCAATCAGGCCCTTTCTGAATTCTGATGGCAACGATGCACTCATTATAATACTGCGTGTAAAATTATAAATGTGCCTGTAAATTTTCAAAGTAAAAAATAATGCTAATAATAATAAACTCTGATTATGTGGAATGACTTGTGTATAGTCAATTCATTTCAATTCGTTTATTGCACTCATGTTACAGCAAAAGTTCTTAAATAAATAGCAAAGTATCTAACATGAACCCTGTGAGGGCAAAAGCAACAGTATGGTTAGTAGTACACTCGCCATGTGTGAGGTACTAACTACACTTACTTAATTATAAACTTAATTACAACTAAATCCTACTCTTGTGAACGTTAATATAATACTATGACAAACTAGTCTGGAAGTGTACAAGTCACTGGTAAATAGGTACCTAATGAACACGTGTACTCCATTGTAGACCACAACGCTGCTTAACAAGCAAGATGTTGGTCAAACGCTTGGTCACTGTGTTTCCAAAAAAAACGTTGGCAGAAACAACCAATCTCAGAAATCCGCCTATTGTACTGTTATCTTGTAAAGGCACAGACTGCAGCCTCATCAGTTACATTATGATGAGCTAAACATAGACACTCACATCAGATATTCCTAGTGTGAAGGACAGTCTCCGGAGACCATGATGGCGATTTCCTTCATTTCGTTCCATACTTAGTTTTCCCGGCGGGAATCAACTTTTACATTTTTTATCTCCACAAAAACTTGGGGAACCTCAAGTCTATTTCATCATCAGCCACATGACGTCCACCTGCTGGTCGAAGGCCTACCCCAATAATATCCCTGATAATTTGGGGGGGAAATGCTAAAAATCGCCACGCTGAGCAGGAGAGTTTTTTAAACATACTGTTGCATAAAAGGCTATATATATACTATTTCGCCGATAGCAGGATATAATACCTATATGGACGAAAATGTACCAGGATTGCGACAGTATTTGCGAATATGTCACGTGCCAAATTCATGATGGGTAGATGTTTACCCGACACATCGACAGTGATAAAGTGTACGCTTTTGCCAACGCCATCGATATTTGGATGGCTTTATCTTCAAATATGCCGCCAATACACCTACAGTAGCTGATCTCAGGTCGCTCTGTAGTTTAGGCACATTCGGTTTAAGCGACTTCAAAAAAAACAAACAAAAAGGACGAGGTTCTCAATTCGGCAGTTGCTGCGTCTGTTTTATTTATCTATGTACAGATTGTAAAAGTACACCGAGCAATGGTCTTAGAAACGTTGTTGGGCTCAATATGAACAACATTTTTTGTTGGTAGAAGTCGGTTCTTTTATATTTAAAATTATTTGTTTATTTATTTAACACGTTTTTGCAACAATGGTAGGATGGACTAAAGCCGATTAACCAAAGAGATTTGATTTTAGGTGACGGGTGAGTAGAGATAGCCGTAGAAGGACATGCATCGACCATATTGGTAATGTCCCAGCGGAGAGTGGCGTGAAAAGTACTCGGAACCGGAGGTCATGTATAAAAGATGTATGGATGTAGACAAAGCGAAAGGGGTATGTCAGGATCGTGACAAATAAATATCTGTAGTTTTTACCTACACCTCTGGGACTGCGGTATGTACAGTACGGACTCAATAATAATGTATGCATTGATAAATAAGTTGCCGGTAATGTATTAAAATAATATCTTGGTACGCGAGATACAGATAAATGCACTTGTAGATATAACTCTGGGTATTGATTGGATATGTACTTATTCCTAACTACTTTGCGTAGTTATTTCCTATTTGGTACCTACATAAGGGACAAACTACATCCTGATACACAAATATTTCATTCAAAAAAGTTGATGCATAAAACAACAGCGGTCATTTGTGTTGTGGCTTATTTACATGTATATAAAACCAATCTGTAAGTAATCGCAACTGTGAGTAACAAAGGTTAATTGGGAAACCGGAATATTGAAGGTAACTACTGGACCAATCGTTAAATCCATATTAATTTTATAAAATATGCGAAAGTAACTCTGTCTGTCTCGCTTTCACGCCAAATCTACAAAACGGATTTAAATTAAATTTGGTATACGAATTTGGTAGATAGCTGAGAAAGGACATTTCCTTTTTTTATTTCAACAAATTTAAGGCTCAAATTTAAGGCAAAGTGTTGATATTCGAAGAAAGGAAATACAAATAGGCACATCGTCATCGATCAGTGTTATTTCTCAAAATTTCACCAACTTTATTTCGCTATTTGTAACAAAACCTACTTTGGTTGAGTCGACGGCTTGCATGGCGGTTTACGAGCAGTTATTGAACTATTATCTACAATTGTGGCTCGACTAAAGGAAGCCGTACGAATGAGACACTGAAATCTACGGAGTCGTTTTATTTTTACACTCATTAAAAACCTCAGTTAACCTGAACCCAGCTGATAAATTGCATTTTCCAATAATAATGTGCGCAAAAACTTGAATACGTGCACTGGACAGAAAAAAAAGCAACTGGATGTTGTACTGAGTATTTATATTAAATAACACTTCGTTGAATAATAATAACGTAATATTATGAAAACTTTTAATTTTGTTGACTCCGATTGCACGATATCAATTAACATATGAACATTTATTTTGAGCTATTAAACACAAACGAGCGAATTTATTATGTTGACGACCGAGATGGACTAGTGGTTTGATATCCTCAAGCCGAGGTATTGCCTATGGGTGTTTTATTGGTCAGGAATCCCAGTTTGGTTTCGATTGATCTGCTGAAAAGTCTATATAAATAAAAAAAAATACACTTCACGCCTTTTAATCCCAAATCTATATCTCTAATAATAATTAAACATAAAACTAAAAATACTCGACTAAACTATATTCCACAAGTAATCCAGTAAAGGTTGTCTACCGGTAGGTACCAACAGGGCCCGAGGCACGGTTGTGTAACGTCATGAAGACTGTCAAGTGCTCACCTCAGTCCACCCTCACTTCCCTGCGGCGTAGCAGTCGCGGAAAAATGTGACAAGAAAATGAACAATTTTATTTTTTACTTGCTTCTGGCAAAATCACCGCTAACCGTAACATCATTTGAACCCGTAAACAAATTACCCGCACAATCTGCCGACTTTTCTATCTTGCAAATCCAAGAAATCCGCCCAGGAACGGATGTCGCTGCCGCACCTGACGGAAACAATCTAAATACCGTCGTCGCACCGAAGCCGCGGCCTCAGAATTTCCGTGCAATCTCAGAAATTTATTCCACGGAAGATGGAAATGAGAGCAAAAACCATAACGACGGCACTGAGCAACGATTGGATGAAAAGGAGATACAATTTGAGGAAATTTCAAAATCAATGACCAAAGAGATTGAAAAATATGAACGCGACAGACCTGTTAATGGACCACAGGGTCTGGTCTGGGATAATTGTTTAGAAACAATATTCAAGAGCCATCAACGGCCGCCTAACGACAGAAGTTATGATATGGAACAAGCTGATATTTACGTTCCAACAGAAATGACTGAAAAAAGGAAAATTAAGAACGACGAAAACGAGAAATGGAGTGCGAATTTTTTTTCTAAAAAAGATCAGTCGCAACAAATGACGTATAATTTAAGAAAAGAAACCATTCCGGAAGGACGAAAACAGCAGAGGCCAGAGGGGAATACAAGAAAACCATTGGAGAAACAAACAGAAAATATCGTCACTACTGTGCCTATAATACCTATCACAACTCAAATAGTACTTGAAAACCCAAATCATGTTTCAAATGAATCAAGTATTGATGTTTCCATCACCGAAAATGTATATGAACAGAGTTCTGAGAACGATTGGTTCGTTAAGGCAAATGTTAATAAAATAAGATTCGGAATAATGCCGCAAAAAGATACTTATTTAGTTCCACAATTAAAATTGGATGAAGGGTTTTATCCATTTGGTTTTATGTCGAAATTCTTCGATCTTATTCATCCATTTGACTTTCCAGTTGGTAAGTATTTATACTACCTTTAAGATCGGTGTATGGGACACTTCGCATTAATTTGTAGGTACTTATTCTTCAACCGATATAACAAAACAGGATAATTTCATAAGAAGTATCTTTCTTTCCAGGTCTCATTAAGGATATTGTATGGGGAAACTTTTCATTTCCATATTCTTTAATCCATGTAAGTATTTAATTATTTTATGTTTTTAGTTTGTTATTTACTTCAGAGATAAGACATAGAAGGGTCGTAAACTCCCCGATTTAAACGAATTTCACGTCTGCCATATGTATTTACTAATAAAATAAGTTTTTAATACTTTTTCCCTTAATTTGTACTAAACTTAACTCTACCCCATTTGAAGATAAAACGACTTATATTTTATACATTCGTTTGTAACCCAAGTTGAAGGATTAAACTGAGCGTACAAGAATCTCTCCTTTTTACAAAAAAAAAATGGAGAAACTTAAATAACAACCAATAAGCGCACGTAAACAAAGTAGCGCAAAGCACTAATCAATAAATGATATACAGTCACAATAATTTAAGGATTTTAACATTTTTATCCCAGGTCGAACAACGTGTGACCTGCAACCATTCGGAAAATATTCACGTTTTAATTAAACTCGGGATTTCGGTTCGCCGACACTCCGGACTGCGGTCCATCAATTGCGAATGATATGGGCATCGAGAACAATTTGCACGTCAAATTTCTTCTTTTTGCGAAAATGCAATATTCAGCCGGCTAAAATATTGGCTATAAGTTTTGATGACACTTTTTGCGTCACTAAAACATCTATCTATCCGGTAGAGTTATTGTATTGTAAAAATCAACCTTAATGTCTAATGACATTCAAATGTTTCTGGTGTACTTAGGGTGGTAGGCCCAGATTATTTATCGACTGTACAATCGCCAAAAAAGTGGTCTATCAGTTTTGAGGACAGTAATTCCTGTATAACTATAGTAAAATCTCGTCAGGGCAAACCTTTTATGATGGGACCAGGAAAAAAATTACCTTCTAAAACTGTTTACATTAAATATAAAAATAAATCAATTAATGTCATTCACACACAAGAAATATCTACAATGGTAGATATTTCTTCACATACAGAACATGATTCTGCTATATCCATTTTATACTCTAGGATATCTGCAGTTGTCAATTTTTAATACTGAGTATGTACATTCAAGATACACGTAGCACCTTATTTTCCAACACGGTCGACCCTACGCTATTCACGCTGTCGTTGAAAAGATCGCAAATACTCACTCTTCAAGTGCACTGATCTAACCAGTTGTTCATTTTTTAGTAAAACGCGCACAGACATTATAACTCAATATTGTTCACCGGGTATCAAGGGGCGAATATAAACAAAGACAAGTTCGAGCTTACTATCCAGTGTTGTTTGATAACGTTTTCAAGTCTTTGCATTTCGATTAGTTTCGTTTAGGTACTTCACAGTCTGTTATCTTGTACTTCTATCCTTCTCCTTAGATCTCGTGCTAATGATGCAAATAGAATGCATCAGCTGGCATGTCGTACGAGCCAACTAGGGCATCTGAGCTAGGAACTTGTTACTAAAGGGCCTCATTAACTCCTTATTATTCTAAATTAACAAGTGTGCTCCATCGTAGACCACATCGCTGATTAACATCAGGCAGGATGGTGGTCAAACGCTTGTTCATAGTGATAAAAAAAAGGGCCGAAGGTAGTAACCTTAGGATCACAAGGTACCTTGTGATCCTAAGGTTTTGTGGCTTATGTGTCGATAATATGTATGTATATGTCCTTTTCCACTGACTGAATAAAGAGAGAGAGGGAACAACACAATCACTGTCTTTCAAGTATATTCTAAAAGCGAATGAAATACGTCTGGAGTGAAATTCGATCAATGTACAGATTTACTTACCTTGAATACAAGTTTCTGATTTGTTAAACAATGGTATCTCACTGAGAGGCTGAATGGAGATAATTCCGATCTGGTTATTATGCTTTGTGTTGTTTCTAGCTTCTTGTTACACTCTGGCAGCGTATTGTTACTTCTGTAATAGTAATAGACGGTCCAGACTCAGTAGTTTTGTTTGAACTGGAAAACAACTAGTGGTTAGGTAGGTACTTACATCAGGAGGTTGTGAGTTCGAGACCACAAGGCGTACAAGGCGTAGGTATAAATAAGTTTTGTTTTACAGGGATAATCCCACACCACCAAGCCCTACCTGTCTCTCGGCGTACGGACCATTCTCTGGAGACGTGCGCATCTACTTGCTTTTGCCTCTTTTCAACGCACACGTTTTCTTGACTCCATACAAATTATCTTTATCAGTCCCTGTTTTGTTGCCAACTCTCC
>SJJU01070960.1:0-20954 GCA_012932125.1 Conopomorpha cramerella | reverse complement strand
CGTACATAGGCTCTGAAGAAGAGTCCCATTGGTACACGTCCAGTAGCCGGACTCGAACCCGGGACCTCCCGGTTACAAGTCAAGTGTCCGACCATCTGGACCACAGACGCTCTCATTATTATTATCGTTATTATTTAGTATTAGCTTAATCTTTGTTTTTGTTTTCATTTTTATTTTTGTCTCTTTTTCCTTTTTTTATGTTAGTTTTCAAGTAAGTACATACAAAGTAATATATGTTTTTGTTATTTTCAGAAATATAGCAATAAGCGTGCAAGCATTTTTGTTTTCTTTAATAAAAAAATACCTGGTCATCGTCTTCCTATTGTACCTACTTCAAGCGGCTGATAACGTCTTGTAAGTATTTATTAATTGTTATTTATGTAACTAATTACTTACTGAACATTATCATGTTTACTATACGACTTCCAGACACAAAACGCTGATGACCTCAGACAATTTTTTTGCACAGTCACTCACAGTCAGTCATATTTACCTAACTACGATATTTTCACGTTACTATAACCCTAATATTATCACAACTGCACATTTTTTAGGTACACATACACATTTTAGTAGATTGCAGTCAAGAATATTTTTTACAAAAACTGAATTCAATCAAAATTTATTCAAAATGTGGTGATGAGTCATTGATACAGGTAGGAGACCAATCCAGAAGATTAGATTTGATTTAAATAAATTATATTTTTTTTAGTGCTAAAAATGTTCTTGATCCCTAGACACTTTTGATGTGTGTATTTGATAATGTACTAATAAGTACGTATACATACACGGCATGATAATCTATAACATTTTGATATCATCGTAATCGCATAAGCATAAAAATCGAAGTTGTCATTGTATTTGTATCAGTGAGTAAATGAGTAGCGATGGAGGATCCTGTGGTGTTCAGCCGTTTCAGCGTGACGAGGCCCGACGGGAAACATGTGAAGCTTCGAATACAAGAAATTGGACGTTCCGACGCCGACAGACTGCTGGATTTTGTGTTCACATACTTTATGAATGAGAATTCGTTTGCGGTCGCATCAGGTTGGTGAAGTTTTTTTCTTCAATCACTATGAACAAGCGTTTGACCACCATCCTGCCTGATGTTAAGCAGCGATGTGGTCTACGATGGAGCACACTTGTTCAGTAGGTACCTATTCACCCGCGACTTGAAGTATTTTTGTTTTTACTTCAGAACGGGGTTGTCTTAACTTCTCGTCTAACTGTAGCATTGATTCTTTTACCATGTCAATGACAGAAGGAGACATATAGATACTATAGGCGCGATGAGAACTAGAGATAAACCATGATTCTTAGCTCGGAGACCATTCAAAGTTTTTCAAATTTATAATTCTCTTACTTTTTATTGTATCTTTTAGAATCCCATACTTGAGAATCCATTGCGTTGTAGCTCTATCGCATTAAACGTTTTACACCTAAAAAAAATGCTATCATGTATATACTAAAAGCAATTAATGAGCTGTACGTTTCAATGTATTTAGTTCTCATTTCTCTCTGCTCATCCTGATATTGTGGTGTATATTTATGATTCGAATAGTTAAAATAGTTATAAATAGTTCTATTTCTTTTATCTTTAAAAATTATAGTCAACAATACGTAACATTTTCATAATTTCAAATTCAATTTTATTTATTTGCATTCCACAATAGTTAAAATTGATTTCTTCTCCGAAAAGGTGCGAGTTTGCGAGGGAGATTGTGATTCGATTGAAATTCATCTCAGTATTTTTTTGAGCCAACATCCAATGATCGAATATCTTGAATGTTTCAGGTTTGCTTCAATGTGAAAATAGTTTAGCACAATCAAAAGGACTTCTCGGATATTTAATGCATAACAGTGATGTGAGGGGTCTCGTGTGCTACGTGGACGACGACTCCGCGGAGCCCGAGATCGCCGGCTGCAACATCTTGAGGGTATACGGGAAGGATGAGAAACCACCAGCAGGGGTAAGTACGATTTCACTCAGAACAGGAACGCTTTGCATGATTTCTTCTACTGAACAGCCCCGTTCACTGAGATTTTAAATTTCAGACTGAAAACCTTACGAAACAGGTGCAAGCAACGTTGAGCTTGAATGTCATCCAGAAGCAAAAGTATGACGTTCCCAAGGAACTGAACGTAGACAAGTGTTTAGGAGGTATTGCACTGAGCACACACCCCGACTACAGATATTGTGGTATCGCCACAGAAATTTTGAAAGCAAGGTGAGTAAATGATAATAGAGGTACATAATGAAAATGTGTCGTATATAATGATAATGAATTGCTAACAATGTGTTGTGTATGTGTGGTTGTAGGTTGCCGCTGATGGAGCGTCACGGCATCCCGGTGACGGACGCGTGGTTCCTGTCGCTGGGCGCGCAGAAGGGCGCCGCCAAGGCCGGCTACGTCACCGTGGCGGATATCACCTTCGAGGAGCTCGGCCAACTCTCCGGACTCAACTTCACCGACGTGCCCCATTCCATGAAACTCATGATCTTGAAGTCCTCTCACTTTAAACAATAACTGATACAAACTTCAATGATGAATCAAACATTGGCATCCCAAGGGGTTGCCAAAGTATATACTAGTATTTTAGTAGATAGAAGACCACGAGTTTCTGCTCTTATACCTGACTGAAATATCACGAATCATGGCACGATCTTAATCCTATCACAATTATTATATCGATTTAAGTTTAATTATGAATTAATAAGTATTAATAAATTATGTCAACTAAGAACATGTTTTTTTTTATTGTTACGCCCGGGGGTCGAGAAACAACGACTAGAATGCCGTAGTGTGAAGTAGAAGTGCGTCGAACATTCGAGAGGCCTAAGGAACATTCCAGTATCCAAGTCGACGCATACAACCTACTACACAGTGTCTATATGCTAACAGATACTCATGGAACCATCTAGAAGTCTCTGTACTTGGATACTTACCACCAACGACTGGAATGTTCCAGAAGAAAGAATCAAATTCATACTTGTTGTGTGAAAGTACAACTACCTATAACCAACTACTTGTATTCTTTTTTTTTAATGAAACGCGCACAGACATTATTAAACTCAATATTGTTCACCGGGTATATAGGCGCGAATATAACCAAAGACAAGCTCGAGCTTAAACGTCGAGTAAAATAACAAAGGTAAGCTCGAGCTTGTCTTTGGTTATATTCGCGCCTATATTGGCTATGTGCAAAGCGAGTAGTGGCAGAGAGATAACGACCGCAGCGCACAACACGGCAGAAATCGGAAATAAATGCGGATGATCAGCTGTCAACTGTTGATTGCAGTACAAAATCAAAGCAAAGAAATGGGCCATGAATGTTGTTGCGTTGTTAAATTTCAACGTGTTGCGTCCTTACATGGTCGGCTAATACTAATTTATTGCATTTTATCTCAGTTTGTGGTTGGAAACTAATTATTATTATATTTTTATATTTATATTAATTTTACGAACTATGGAATAAATTTGTTACACCAATCCCTGTAGGGATATTGCTGATAGTGCATTAGTGCATCGCCTCGTGTAACCTACATTCCCACATATTCCGCAATTCTGGAAATTGACGTCATGGAAAATCACGCCACTGCTGACTCCGCTCAACGTGCATCGCCATCGCCGCGGACCCAGCAACGGATTCTAGCACTTTGGTTCTCACATCGACCGAGTCAAGACCTATTAATTTTTAAAACTAATTCTAAGTACCTATCATTGTAATTTTTCATTAATTAAATATTTTACTTTAAATTTCGGTTTTTTTTGCATCCTCCGGCAGTAGCCTTCGTAATTGGCGCAGTCGGTAGGATAGTCCAGTAAATTCAGTGTATCGATCACCGATTAGGGCTATCCGAATCTACGGGTGTGCAGCCGAGGCGTATCCAAAAATCGATACCGCAGAGGAGCCGAAATGATTGTGTAAGTACACTAAGTTTTCTTTTGTGTTGCTTATCCAGTCCCTATCCTTTTCCAAAATTTTTCATCCCAGAAATTCGGGAACAAGCCGAGAGTCTGCTAAAAATCAGCAGTCTCGTAGGCAAGCTGTAGATAGTAAGAGAAATCTTCCACCCATCGAAGAGAATAGAATAGATTTAGAAATGTCGGTATCTACCCCATTTGATCCCGATACCATTTTCAAGGCTTTACGCCCCGTGCCCGAGTTCGACGGGAACGTAAATGTCCTTACTAGGTTTATTAATATTTGCGATCAGCTCGTCATTACCTACGTCAGGGAAGGTGATTCCCATACGCTAAATAATCTGTGTCTATTCAATGGTATTCTTAATAAGATAACTGGGTCTGCTGCCCGAACTATAAATTCCAATGGAATACCAGACAATTGGTCAGGTGTTCGAAATGCATTAATAAATAATTTCTCTGATCAGAGAGACGAAACCGCCCTTTACAATGACCTCTCTCTAGCTACTCAAGGCCCCAGCACGCCGCAAGAGTTTTATGAACACTGCCAGTCCCTTTTCAGTACCTTGATGACCTATATCAGTTTGCACGAATCAATTGCTACCACCATTGAAGCAAAACGCACCTTGTATAAAAAACTTACCTTGCAAGCTTACGTCCGTGGATTAAAAGAACCTCTAGGATCTCGAATTAGATGCATGCGTCCCGATACAATCGAGAAAGCCCTGGAATACGTTCAGGAAGAACAAAATATCACTTACCTTCAGCAGCGAAATGAATCTATAGCTGACAGGAAACATGCACCTAAGTCGCAAAATAATAATTTACAATTTTCTGTGCCTAAATCGATTCCTTTTCAGATGCCTATTTTTAATAACCTGCATAGACCTTCTATGCCTCAGCCTACATACTCACCCGCGAATTTCAAGTCACCTAATTTCCAGCCTATCTGGAAACCTAACGTAAACCAGCCTAACGTGCCCCCACAGCGAGTGCCTTACATGCCGTCGCGAACCCAGCAGATGTTCAGTGCTCGTCCTCCTAACTACAACCCTAATAATACTTTTAGAATGCCACCGCGAAACCCGCCAGTGCCTAATAACCTGCCGCGACCCATGAGTGGTGTTAGCCATTTCTCTACCAAACCTTTACCTCCGTCGGGCCATGATTGGACTAGATTCGGGAATCCGCCCCCATCTAATTATTTCAAGACGCGAGAAATGAATTTTAACGAGACAGGCGCGTGCTATAATGACTCGGACTACTCTTATAACGATTACTATGACTATGACTACAACCCTTACGACGACATGACTTTTAACCCTTACTATTATCCGTTAGAATATCAGTACGAGGAAATGCCTCAAATCACTGAGCCAGAGGACGAAGGAAGTTCTTCCTCATCGAGGCCATCTACTGTTGATGATAACCAGCAGGATTTTCCGAAGGGAATATCCCACAAAAAATTCAAATAGAATTAAATTTACATTCCAGAAAACACTTACGATACGTTCAGATTTCAAACCCTCCGCTAAAATTATTAGTCGACACCGGAGCAAACCAGTCTTTCATTAGCCCACAGGCTGTGGAGAAATTCTACTCCCACATACCACTTAATTATGATCCGTTTGAAGTGACCAATGTTCACGCTACCAGTGTAAATGAACACTCGATAACTATACCTAACTTCTCAGAATTCAATGACCAATGTGATATAAAATTATTCGTGTATAAATTCCACAACTACTTTGACGGACTAATTGGACTAGACTTACTTGACGGACTAGAAATTGACCTTAAAAATAACTTTTTGATAACTAAGAATGCTAGGATACCTATCGTAACCTATGAACCAAAAAAAACTAAACCTTTCGAAATAATTCCTTCAAATTCTTCCAAATTAATTCGTATACCTATCTTGCACCCGGACTCTGATGTTTTAATCCCCGAACAAATAATTTGTAATTGCATAATCCATGAATGTGTTACTACCATTTCTGATTGCACCGGAATTGTAGAAATAGAAAATCCGACCTCCATAGACATACGTTTTAGTATCAAGCAACCAGTTCACGCTGAGCTCTTCGCTAGCGAGTGCACCAGCATTGAGAAACCCGATACCCCGCGAGCGCGCGAAGTACTGTCGCGTCTCCGCACCGATCATATGAACCCGGAAGAAAAAGCTAATATTCAAGCCTTATGCTCTAGATATTGTGACATATTTTACATTGACGGCGAACCACTTACATTCACTAACAAAATTAAGCATACTATCCGCACGACCGACGAAATTCCTATCCATACCAAGAGTTACCGTTATCCTTACGTACACCGCGAAGAAGTTAAAAGACAAATTCAACAGATGTTAGATCAAGGCATTATTCGACCCTCAGATTCTGCATGGAGCTCACCTATTTGGATCGTACCCAAAAAGGCTGACGCATCCGGACGTAAAAAGTGGCGTTTAGTAGTAGATTTTCGTAAACTGAACGAAAAAACTTTGGATGATAAGTACCCCATTCCTAATATATCAGATATTTTAGATAAATTAGGTAAATGCCACTATTACAGCACCCTTGACCTTGCCAGCGGCTTCTACCAAGTGCAAATGAATGCTGACGACAGCACAAATTTTAATTCAATTTCCAAAACAGCTTTTAACGTAGAGAACGGTCACTACGAGTTTTTGAGGATGCCAATGGGACTAAAAAACAGCCCATCCACTTTTCAGAGAGTCATGGACAATATTTTAAAAGATTTGCAGAATAACATATGTGTTGTCTATCTAGACGACATCATCGTTTTTAGTACATCCCTTCAGGAACACATAATTAATTTAGAAAAAGTTTTTCAGAGATTGCGCGAGTCAAACTTCAAAGTCCAAATGGACAAATCCGAATTTTTAAAGTTAGAAACTGCTTATCTTGGCCATATCATCAGCAATGAAGGTGTCAAGCCAAACCCAGACAAAATTAAAGCCATTCAAAATTATCCCTTGCCACGCACTACAAAAGAAATTAAGCAATTTTTAGGCCTGATAGGTTACTATCGTAAATTCATTCCAGATTTCGCCCGCATAACTAAACCGATGACCCAATGCCTAAAAAAAGGTAGGAAAATTACTCTCGATTCTGATTACATAACATGTTTCAAGAAATGTAAAAACTTATTAACTAACGACCCTATTTTACAGTATCCTGACTTCAGTAAAGAATTTATACTCACCACAGATGCATCGAATGTCGCTCTAGGAGCAATTCTCTCACAAGGTCCCACAGGTTCAGATAAACCTATATCTTTTGCCTCTCGCACCCTCAACGAAAGTGAACTAAATTATAGTACTATAGAAAAAGAACTTCTAGCAATAGTTTGGGCCACCAAGTACTTCCGTCCCTATTTATTCGGCCGTAAATTCACCATAGTAACGGACCATAAACCCCTGCAGTGGATCATGAACATCAAAGAACCTAATTCCCGCTTAACTAGGTGGAGACTGAAACTCAGTGAATACGACTTTTCAGTCACGTATAAAAAAGGTCAGCAAAACACCAACGCAGACGCTCTGTCTCGCGTTGAAATTCATAATGAAGAAATCAGTTCAATAATTGTCAACCCCAGTATCCCTTCAGTACGTTCAGTGCCACAACACGACTCCACCACCCTCACAGTTCACACTAATAACGAAAATCCCATTCTCGAGGTACCAATCACTGATGACCCATTGAATAAGTTTAATAGGCAGTTGTGTTTAGCTGTCGTAGGCGATCTAAAGAGAAAACCTACCGTGACAAAACCGTTTGACACTCACACGCGAACATCTGTCCAACTCTCAGAGTCCAACCTGGAACAAGATGTAGTCACTGCAATAAAAGAATTTGTCAACCCTAAAGTCAAAACTGCCCTATTCATAACTCCACCATTAGCTATGTATCATATCATCCCTATAATCCAAAAACAATTTCACAGCTCCGCTATGAACCTAATCCTTGCCAAAACTGAGTTAGAAAATGTCAAGGAATATCTAAAGCAACAGGATTTAATCAGAATGTATCACGAAGGTAAAACCAACCACCGTGGAATCAATGAATGTTTCTCATCCCTTTCACAAAAATACTATTGGCCAAAAATGCGCGATCAAATTACCAAGTATATAAATGAATGCCCTATATGCGGTCAAGCGAAATACGACCGTAACCCTATAAAGCAACAGTTCAAAGTCGTACCCCCCGCTACAAAACCTTTCCAAACTATTCACCTAGATTTATTCACAGCGCAAAATGAAAAGTTCCTAACCTTTATGGACGTATTCTCTAAATATGGTCAAGCCTATCATCTCCCAGACGGTACTGCAGTTAGTATCATCGAAGCTCTTACTAAATTTTGTACTCACCATGGCCTACCCCTAACAATAGTAACCGATCAAGGTACCGAATTTACTAACCAGATATTTTCCGAATTTACAAAACTGCATAAAATTGAACACCATAAAACATTGGCACACGCCCCGAACGATAATGGAATCATAGAAAGGTTCCATTCCACATTGCTCGAACATCTCCGCATTTTAAAGTTACAAAAGAAAAATGAACCCGTTACAAATCTCATGCCTTATGCACTTATAGCTTATAATAGTTCAGTTCATTCCTTCACAAAATGCAGACCTTATGACATCATTAACGGACACATTGATCCACGTGACCCATTAGATCTTGACCTCTCCGCACGTATCATGCAAGAATACGTACAGAACCATAAAAATCAAATGAAAACAGTGTATGAAATACTAAACGAATGCTCCTTGAATAATCGCACTAACATCATTGAAAATAGAAACCAGAACCGCGAACCTGAAATCCAATACGAACCACAGCAACAAGTATTTATTAAAAATCCTTTTGCAAGTCGACAGAAATTAGCACCTCGGTACACTCAAGATAAAGTGTTAGCTGACTTACCTATTCACATTTATACTTCGAAGAAACGCGGCCCCGTCGCGAAATCGCGTCTAAAACGTGTCCCTAAGAAATCTAAATTGTTACAGGACACTCCTGACACTTCTGACCCTGACTCAAGGACAAGAGATAAAACTTGAAAACTTAGACAATGGACCTGGACTTTTACCATTTAGACTTGGACCCACGAGACTTATCACACACTATCACACCTTCCTTCAATACGTTGACCTGTCTAACATTGATACTCAAATATCTTCAGTTCGATCCCAACTTCAAGATAATCATTTTAAATTAGATAATTATTCCCAAAGCTTTTATAGTTTGCAAGTTCAGTTTTTAAATACTAAATTAGATAAAATTTCCTATCAATTAAAAAGCTTAGAACCCATCAGGGTTAAAAGAGGTCTTGTCAACGGCATAGGCTCTGTAATAAAGGGCATAACCGGAAATTTGGATTATTCCGACGCCGAGAAGTACAATAACGCGATTAAACTTATTCAGAATAACCAAAATGCGATAGCCGCAGAATTTAACGAACATTTAAGTATTAGCAAAGAATGGATGTCCAAACAGGACCAAGTGTTATCTCAGATAGTAGATAACCAAATAAAAATTAATAAGACATTAAATTCACTTTTAAATAGTTCTGTAGTTAACGATGTTACCTATATCAATTATATAAGATATGGGCAATTATTGGTAATTTTAAGTGAAAATATTGATGAATTATTTGGGGAAATTCTTAGGTTAGAAAATGCTTTGGCTTTTACCCGAACATCGAGTACACATCACTCTATGTTGGATGTCAAAGTTTTAGGTAATATGATAGAAAAATTAAGAAAACTTTATAGCTATAATATTCTAGACTTAGAAATCAGGGAATACTATGACGTCATAAAATCTGGATCTTATTATAATAAAGATCAAATAGTTCTTGTATTTCGTTTCCCGATTTTCTCTCCACTAACCTACACCCTGTATAAAATCTCTCTGACTCCTAATAAATATCACCATGTAATAATCCCATCCAGTCCCTTCCTAGCAACCAATGGTGATTCTTTTGTGTACATAGAGACAGAATGTCCGAAGTCCACCCAAGGCTACCTCTGCGAGGAAGGAATCCATCAACAAGTCCGCTCTCAAGCTGACTGCGTGCAGACCCTCATCAGCCACCAGTCGCTCGGAGACTCCTGCAACTCCACAGCTGTCCTGCTCACCACTGAAGCTATAGAAAAATTGGACGACCGACATTACACTATCAGCTTTCCAAAACCCACGAAAGTACAGTCAATCTGCGATAGAGAAGATCATGTCACCTTGAACGGTACTTACCTCGTAACATTGCCTGTATCCTGCAGCTTGCGAACACCCGAACTCACCATCACCAACAGCAACGATCACGTCGAAGGTCAACCCCTGAAAATAATGAAGATACTCACCTTGGAAAGCCCGCAACCAGCAGCCGCTCAGCTCGTTCTGAACACTATCCACCTGGAAAACCTGCATACAATCCGAGAAAAAGCTCAACTAGAGACACCCCTGAAAATTGAAAGAAATTCAGACATAATGTTCTATAATACAACCGTCCCATTCTATACCTACATATTGGGTTCAGTTGTACTTACCATTGCCTATCTACTGTACAGAAATAGAAGCAAGTTTTGCAAACCAAAGATGAGTGTTGAAATTGAGCAACCTGTAAATCACAGATACGAAGACCCCGAAGCTCAGCCGAGAACCAGGTTACCAGCAACATTTTTACTCAACGTGAAAAATAGTTGCTGATCTGACGGTGGAGGTGTTACACCAATCCCTGTAGGGATATTGCTGATAGTGCATTAGTGCATCGCCTCGTGTAACCTACATTCCCACATATTCCGCAATTCTGGAAATTGACGTCATGGAAAATCACGCCACTGCTGACTCCGCTCAACGTGCATCGCCATCGCCGCGGACCCAGCAACGGATTCTAGCACTTTGGTTCTCACATCGACCGAGTCAAGACCTATTAATTTTTAAAACTAATTCTAAGTACCTATCATTGTAATTTTTCATTAATTAAATATTTTACTTTAAATTTCGGTTTTTTTTGCATCCTCCGGCAGTAGCCTTCGTAATTCGCTATCAACCGTCAAATCTCGAAAATATTACCATAAACATGTTTTTTTTGGTCCGAACGCAGACTTGGTGCAAATTTAAAAAAATTAAGTCTTGAAACTTGAACGAAATTCGTTAGTGCGAAACTGCAACCAACTAACAAAATAATTTGCCAAACTTTGTTAAACGCAAACAAATCTGCCAATCTTGTTGCATGTTTTTTGAGTTTCTAGGTGCATACCGCGCGGGTTCACAGTTTTGTGTAAGGATTTGCTAAAATGTTTGTTGGTGCAAACGCACGGTAACAGATAGCGCCTAAAATTAGAATTTTTAACAGAAAACTGTCAGACTGTCTATCACGAATTTCTCGTAGATTGCGTTTGAACTCGATTTTATTTTAAAACAACATTTGCCGGGTCAGCTAGTATTATTATAGGAATACTGTGACAGCCTTTTCACACTTGTGGGGCTCGCACCCACTAAAACCCCACGGTGACCAATTAGTGCCGGAGACCTCGGACCAGACTGAGCCACCACAAACAACGGTGGCCCCAGTCGGGCTTGGCGCTTGCGGACCGTCTCCAGGATGAGCAGGGGGGCGCTCACGATGTCGTACGGCGGTACCAGGGTCACCGGGGTACCGCCGTCGCCGCACGGAGGCCGTGTTAAGAGTTCAATAGCTCACCCGCCCTTTCAGTCGGCCCTTACGGCCGGCAAGGGATAATTTCCGTCCTATTCTTATACCCGGAACTGCTAGGCCAAAGAATATGGTGTTGACCTGTCCTGCGCGGCGTCGCGGCACTTCTCGAGGTGCGGGCGGGCGGTGCGCGCCTGCAGCCGCGTGTGCGCCACCTTCATCGGCTGCAGCTTGTCCTCGATCGCCTTGTTCAGCAGCTCCAGCGTCTTCTCCACGTCGAACACCTCCTGCTGGATCTGTTCACAACCACCACTGCGCGTCATCATCAACACGACTGCTTTTAAATGAGACTCATTTACGTTTATGACGGATTACCTTTTAAACATACTAAGTAGCCAATCTACAGGGTGATCCTGAAATACCCTTTTAAGGCCTATGGGAATGGAATAAAAACGCGCGGGACGTTTACATAAACTGTTATCATATCTAATATTAACTGAATATTACGTGAAAGCTGTAGGGAACGTTATAGTTTGCACTATCAACCTTTTCCCATAAATCGACACTATAGAGTAATATTAGTAGAACTAGTCTTTCAAATTTACCTCTATATAAAGTTCTCCGAATTACGCGATTCGGTTGAGTAAACCAGAGTAGACGTAAGCTTTTAGGCTAGTATTCAGTCTTAAGACTTAGTCTCAGACCAAAAACAACTGAACTCGCAATACTTCTAGATCCAAACTGTCACTTTTACTACCAAAATCAATTTACTCAGAATCCTACCGCTACGATTATATTCTATTTCTATGGTCTCAACAAAGAATTTGTATTGACAGTTGAGATGAGAAACAGTCTCGTCAGAGCGGGTCATGTCTCAGCTAAGACCTAGACATTAAGTAAATAAATAAAAAAGTATAAAAATGATCGTGTGACCTTATGAAGATGTAATTGCAATTTGTTCTTGATCTCGATAGTCTCTGCGATGCGACGAGTGAAAGCTGAGTTGGTGTTGCTCCACTGGTCCCAGATCTCCGTGGCCGCCACGTTCACCAGGTTGTCTGAATCTGATGTACGAAAATACCAAGAGATGCGCTTAGAATTGACAGAAGTAATTCTAAAAGGAACTACCTACAAATTTTAATTATAAATACAAATTTCAACCGACGTAAGTGACATTTCCTGTAAACCTGACAACATATCTAGCCTTTTTATAGGTATTTTTTTTATTAATGTGAGCCGTGTTTCATACAAGAAACACGGCTCTGCATTTCCACTTTATGGATCTTTAGAAGACCTTCGGCTGTAATCCTAGGTCAATAAATGAGTCCTAAGGTCAACAACGTTCTTTTAAAAAAATTGAATCGCAATTGATTGCTATTATAGTAATTCATATTATTACAGTAGAATCAAAAACCACGGGACTAAACATATGTTCATACAGTTTATCAAGTTCAATTCCGGGAATCTTTGAGATATTACTATTTATAAGTCTGAAATATACAATCGATCCATCCAATCCGTGGTAACCACCACAATCAGTAAGACGGCGTCGAAACTATCAATACCAACGTTTTGATAGTTAGATATGTATTTTGATTTCAATAATTCCGGCTGTCGATGACAGCTGGTGAGAGAGCAAACGTTCCAAGTTCTGTGTAAGCTACGGTAAGCATGATGATATGATGTGTACGGACCGGAGAGCATCTGTATGGCCTTGGCGCGCTCGGACTGGCTGCGCTGCAGCGTGGCGGCGGAGGCGGCCGCCCAGCGCGCGCCGTCGCACACCGTCGGGTCGTAGCGCTCGATGCCCGCGTAGAATTGCAGACCCTACTCGTAAACCATTGCAACTTATAGCGAAAAGTTTTGCCGAAACTTGAGAAATTCACTCAGTCTATAATGTCAAAAAACTTTCCTCAAAAAATATACCTCTTTATGAAAAGTAGCTATCAGATGATCGGTTAGTTTGTATGAAACAGTGCATTACTTTTTTCGTTTTTGACATAGGGTTCCATGGGGAAAGTTGTTTGGTATCATGGGCTGAGAGACTCTCCAGTTTTAGGTATAGGTGGTATAGTCCAAAAATATCCACTTAATTAGTTTGATAAATATAACAATCCGTCTTTTTATAATTATCATCTGATTTTAACATTCTTCTTCAGACATGACATACCTGATTTAATTTAGTTTTGCTTATGAGCAACAGTGCAAGTGACTAACCTTGGAGAAGTTGTTGAGCTGATGGCACATGGAATCAATGCCGAGAGCGTACTCCTTGTTCCGCATGTCCGACTCCAACTCGTGCTGCGTCGCGCGACAGTTCTTTGACTGCTGACGGACCTGGAATGTTATTATAATGATTACGATTAAGCTCTTATTACGATAAAAATTAAAACCTGCGTGATTTATTCTGAAATATTGCAAGCAGCTATCAATAATTTTAAAATATTGTAAGTATTAGGTAGGGATAAAATATCTGAATGCCTATAATATGTAGACGAATTACTGGCAGTAAGACCATTATTATCCTACCAAGTGAGAGATGGCCGAGGCCAGCTATTGTTTAAAAATATGTTTACTTGTGAGTAATTATATACATTTTTCGAAAGGGAATAAATGCCATTTTTCTTATCGGCCGAACTAAGCAGCGCTTTAACGTTAACTTGAATAATATAAGAAGATTGATATGTTATTGTTTTCTACCTTCTCGAGCATATTGCGGAACTTGTCCTGGTTCTCCCGCAATTAAGTAATAGTTAAGACAGGACAACGTCTGTCGAGTGCGCTAGTTTACAATAAATTTGGGTGAAAGAAGAGTAAACGTCAACGCTTTATCTTTTACTGTAATTAGCGTAAAATTTATCTACAATTAGTCGACCTCGCGCCTCCCAAAGGTAATGTACCTTACTACTAGATATTATTGGCGTTAGTTTAGGTATGTAAGTATTCATTTGATCTATGTACCTACACACATCAAAAGTGTCTAGGGATCAAGAACATTTTTAGCTTTAAAAAAAAATCTAATTTATTTAATTCTGGATTGGTCTCCTACCTAATTCCTCATGCTCATGTATGATCTATTGATCATATTATATTTATTATTATTATATTTCATTTTATGATCTATATCACCACATTTTGAACAAAGTATGAATAATTCAGTTTTTTTTATTTTTGTATTTATTTGTTTAGGACAGCCAACAAGAGATACACTCATACATAGGTAACGATAAACAACTAAATACAAATCCATTCATAAAATGTTCTCTTAATTATAGGCTACCACTACATTGGCCAATATTAAGAGTGGAATTCTATAGTTCTAGTTATACTAACATTAAAAATTAAATAAAAATAAACATTTTTTTTTAAATATCAAAAACATCAAAAGAAGCTAAAATACAGTAAAAAACAAAAAGGTGTAAAGGCATTGCAAACACAAAATTGTAACTTTTTTTTTGTAAAATTAGCGCGGAATTAAGAAATTTTTGTAAAATGTATCCTTGATTGCAATCTTCTAAAATGTACTTGATCCCTAGACACTTGATTCCTCTCGTCCAGCAGTGAAATACGATGATGATGAATATTAAATATGCTACATTTCTTATAACCTTATATTGCAAACTAATTTAAAACAACATCTACCCTATCAACGTACCTATCCGTATACAACACAGAACGAACATAAAACTACATGTTATTCAACACAGAACGAAAATAAAACCGCGATTAAAAAATCATCAGATAACGGATAACAGTAACATAGTTAAATAAAGTCTTTTAATAAGAAAATGACATAATCCGCGAAAAAAAAAAACAACAGGCATAAGCTAAAGTTGAGCCGCCTTGATCAATTATTCATCAACATCGCGAATGTATGTCTATCAATATAATAATTCTGTCAAAGTTTAATTGAAATTCCTGTAGCTATACGGACGGGGCATACAAAGAACAGGCGCATTATTGATACATTACGGCTCGCGAAAGAGCCATAGTCGCAATTTACAACTGAATTACAAATCTCTACTAGCCCCACTAAATACACAATCACGTTAAATCAATTGTCCTATCGCTGTCTCGCTCGAAACGAGTGCAACAGCGCGAGAGGGAACGAGACGCAGCCATTTTAAAAGGCACTGTCGCACATTGAAAAGCGCACGAACACACCCCGCCCACAAAACGAGCAGGGACGGGGCAAAAGGTAGAAAAAAGCTTGTTTACCCAGGGGCGTGTCGCGCCGGAGCCGTGAGGGCTCAGTCGCTCGCCAGCACTCGAGGAGAGCGCATGCATCCGCGCGCATCTAACGTTTCACTTCACACAGACGGCAACGAACAGCTGTCGTACAATCGATAAAGTTACAAATACAAAAAAAAAACACACAGCAAGAAGAACCACGCCGAGTGCATCGCTCCAGCATCAATTTTTTTCGAATTCGAGATCGATAGACTTTATAAATATTAATTCGTACGCGTCCCAACTGTGTTTGACATTCAAATTACAATCGCCGCTGACGATAAATCCGTATATTAATGTATTTAAATCGAGCATCTGAATAATGTCGTCGTCGGTACAATGAGGCCGTGTGTGTTTCCCCTGTTGGCTGTTTGAACAGACATTCCGTCACACCGTATTAAGATCTCCCGAGGTGTTCACGCCACGGGTGGTCACTTTGTTCGGAGCGTTGTTGTTTACATTGTCACCGAAAATATTGTGAGAGGTGTGAATAAAAGTATGGCGTTCGAAGACCGTTGCAGTCCTAACCAGGCGAACAGTCCCGGCCCGGTGTCCGGCAGAGTGCCGCCGCCGCACGCCGAGAAGCTGCCCCAGTACTGCTCACAGAATCAGTACACTTGCACGACTATTGAGTCGAGGTACGACAGGACGTCGCCAAACATGACCATAGTGAAAGTCCAGCCGAATTCGCCGCCACCGAGCCCGGACCACGCGCAAGATCAGTACCAAAACTACTACCAACGCCCGGAAACGCCGGACGTGAAGCCGATCATCAACATGAACGACAACCTGACGAACCATCATCAGCCAGTGACGCCGATAAACTTCTCGATTTCCAACATTCTGCATCCGGAGTTCGGCTCCACGGCTCTGAGGAAGACGAGCAAAATCGAAGGCCCCAAATCGGCCGGTCCGAATCACAGCATACTGTACAAACCCTACGATCTGTCGAAGGTCAACAACGACTACCAGAAGAGTTATAGTTTCGATTACGTGAAGACAAAAGAGCCTGCGGAGATCAGCCGGTTGCCGCCACTAGGCGGTTTGAGGCAGACTATCTCGCAGATTGGCGAAGTTCAGAAAGAGAGGGAGGTCTCGAAGCCTGTTGAGGTTCAGAGGAGACCAGACTCGGCAAGTTCTGTGGTGTCATCCACATCCAGCGGCGCTCCGTCTACATGCGGCAGCACGGACACCAGCGGCAACGCCATGTGGCCGGCATGGGTGTTCTGCACCAGATACAGCGATAGGCCTAGTTCAGGTATGTGTTTTTTTTGTTTTTTAGGCCAATTTTAAGATACATCAATGCTCATGTAATGCATGTCTCTTTTTGACACGACAAAGCACAAAACCTACCTTAGTAGCAGTGACGTGCACACCATATAGGCAAAAAGTAATACTGACCCGCACCTATGTTCTCCCATGTTGTGAGGTCGACTGGTAGAGAATACTTTAGTATTAAGTCCACCCTTTGTACCTTTAGTGCAATAAAGTATTAAATAAAAAAAAAAATAAAGACACTTCTTACTTTAGTATTTTCGCTACCCGACCTCATAATAGAGTTATTGCTAGTTATTTTTTTGTTGTACTCACGACATAGGCTGACGAAGGTCCTGTGTTTTGTGGGTGAGTAGATATGTAGGTATCTATATTACGTAAAGATAAGTTACCTATACATAGGTGTCAATCCTTGGGGATTACTGCCTACTTTGTCGTAAAAGCCAGTGCACGCCACTGTTTAGTAGTTCTAGCTTCACTTCAGAATACGGACTTCAGTTTTTAAATCCCGATTTCTTTTGGCGTTGTTAATTATGAGAATACGGTATAATAATAATATATAATAATAATAATTTCATTTATTAAAGTAACTAAGACTCACAAATGTTAGTAGTACAGATGAAAATAGTTCTTTTTACTTAAAATATTGTACAATATTCATGTTATGTCAATAAGTATCACACACTTGGCTCAATATTAGAGCGTGCAAAATTATTGATTAATTTTATAATGACAATTGCTATTACGTTCCGCGCAATTTCAACGTGATAATTATGTTTATTTGGGGTTACAACGCAAAAATAATCTAAACAAATCTAGCAAACTTATTAACTTATTGAAGTTGCAAATGATGCAATGAATCCGAAACCGATCTTGCAATTGAATAAAATATTAAAATTGCACCGACTTTATGTTGAAATTGGAAGAACAGTAGTGTTAAAGAATTTGCATCGTCTACCGGATCTCTAGATTTTAATGTTTTCCGTTTGCGTAGCTATATAGGTAGGTACAGTTGAGTCGAAAAGTTGTTTATTTTAGTGGTTTTTTTTTTGCTTCGACTGACTTTTTACAACCGCACACTAATGTGTCTTAAGTTAAACCGCTAAATAAATTAAATGTTTACATCGCGTACTGAGGGGCCGTCGGAGTTAAACACTTCGTTAATTGCGAGCGTTTAACTGCGGTTTACTAAATGTTTAACACTTTAGAAGACAGTCAACTGAAGACAATGGGTGTTTTATTTGTTGTCACTTTGACGGGCGGGGTTAGACCGCGAAAGTGTTAATAATGAATACTTACGTTGTCGCTAATAGGTAGGTAATATTCAATACTGGAATTTATTTGTGTCAAGAGTATTATATTATGAGTAAATAACATCATTTCTTCTTAAGTAATTACTTTTCAAGTACAAAAATTAGATAGATAGACATTTATTTAGTTCACATGAAACACGAAATACACAATGAAACATAAAAACAAATAAAATAACAATAGGACATGAGTATAATACTGTGTGCCGTGCTTCACGCGAAGAAAATAGGTTTCGAAATTAATAAATACATTTCACGCCTTTTAATCCCAAAGCGGGGTAGGCAGAGGCACTTGCTTAATAAGCAAATGCCCACGGTTCACCAAGCGTATTTTAATCCAACATGACGGAGGGTGAGCCCATCGCCGTTATAGGGTTCACCTTGTGGTGTGCGGGTTTCATCACGATGTTGTCCTTCACCGTACGAGCGTTGCGTTGCGTACATTGGCTCTGAAAAAGAGTCCCATTGGTACACGTCCAGTAGCCGGACTCGAACCCGCGACTGAGTGATTTTAAAGATCTAAGCATACATAGGGACAGACAGCGGGAGACGACGTTTTATACTATGTAGTTAAGTTTACCAGTGGCGTGCACACCATACAGGCAAAAAGACACTGCCTACCGTAGTATTTTCGCTACCCGACCTCATAATAGAGTTATTGCTAGATATTTTTTTGTTGTACTCACGACATAGGCTAACGAAGGTCCTGTGTTTTGTGGGTGAGTAGATATGTAGGTAAATTTCGTAAAGACAAGTTACCTAAACATAGGTGTCAATCCTTGGGGATTACTGCCTACCTTGTCGTAAAAGCCAGTGCACGCCACTGAAGTTTACTGAAGGGTAGGGCTAAAATGAAGTTCTTTAGATAGCCTAAAAGCCCTGCAGCCTCGTTAAGGGCTAACGATTGTATTTTTCAACAACGTGCCATATGTTTCTTTACCGTATGACGTGACAATGAAATGTTCAACTCTATATTTATTGATGATTACTCAATTATTCGCCGCCTATATGACCAGGCGGGGCACAAAAGCGTTTATTATTACCATTTTAAAAAACCAACATAACTAGACCTCGACGCTCTATAGAAAATCTGCGATACATTCGCACTGGTGAGTTTTAAAACACTGGCAAAAAAAAATATATAGTAAAACCTAACTATTTTGATACTTGAACTCGTGCGCGAGGAAGTATGTTCGGTAATGTAGATCTTTACATTCTGGTTGGAGTTAAACAGAAATGTCCAGAAGTGTTCTCGTAGTTACAGACGTATAATTATTAAATTATACTTCGGCAAATGCAAGTTAGTACTCCCAGTTTCGCGTTGCGAGTTGCGCGCCTCTTGCATAGGAGTTCCTTCGTATCGCAGCTTTCTTTACACTGGTGCAATACACACATAACTGGTTCAGAATTAGCCGCTAGTTATAAGCTTTGCAATGGCAAGTCAGCTTTGCCTTCAATTATATCATTTCAATTGCGTAAAGTCGTTTTACTTATTTTTAATAGATTCTTTTTCGTAAAAAAAAATATCAAAATAAACGCCTTTAAATTATAGCTCGCCGTATAACGAGCTGTGAGACGGTTTTTTTAGTTATTGCGTTAGACTTATTGATGGATACATTTACCTATATGAGGTGCTTAAAAAATCAGCTGCTATCCCATGCTGATTTGATATGTAAATAGCTGTCTTTCTTCCTGGAATGTCATCGGAGCGGACTATGAGATCTGGAGATTTAGGCAGACATTAGACGCTCATGCAAGCGACGACATTAGACGATATGTTTTGATCTCAGTTTTACCACAGTCATGATTGTGATTGACAGATTTCCTATCGTCTAATATAGTGAATGATGTTTGAATTAGTATTAGTAGTCATTCCATAAATCACGACTGATGGAATTGAATGATGCTTGCATGAGCGTCTAATGTCTGCCTTAGGAATTGGAATAGTGTTAGGTACTTAAACTATTCATGGTTATATGTATGAATAATTTTCAGCTCCATATACCTACCCTGTTAGCTGTTAGGAGTTGAAGTGGGAGATATGGTTGGAGAAAACGTCTACGTCAATTGTTTCTTTGTTTGTTTAAATCTTTATTGCACAATTTATTTACAAATGGCGGACTTAATGCTATTGCATTTTCTACCAGTTGTGGTGAAAAAGCTAAGGTAGAAAAAGTTATATAGAAAAAAAATAATCCAAATTAATCTATAAATTCTAAATAAATCATCAAAGTCAATTGTACCAAATAAGACTTTTTTTTAGTATCAGATTCCGCTTAGAAACGATACATAAATATTTACTTACCATCGAAAGGAATCTCTTTGGAACTATAAGGGCCACATTGGGCATATGGAGAGAATGGATGAAAGTCGATTGACGAAAGAGATTTATATGGGTGATGTAATGGGCCGGGTGAGTAGAGGTCGTCCCAAAAGGATATATACAGACCAGATTGGTGATGTCCTGGCCGAAGGTGGCGTGAAAAGTACTTGAAACCGAAGGTCATGTATGAAAAGATGTATG
>SJJU01070958.1:0-10106 GCA_012932125.1 Conopomorpha cramerella | reverse complement strand
TTTTTCGTTAGTAGGAAATGATTTCCCGATAAAACAGTTCTTTCTTCTATTGTAGACAAGACTGTAGTAGCGTGATCTTCTGGCATTTTTATCGATGAGTATTAGTACTCTACATAACTTGATAACCGAACCGTTTTATGTAAACCGGAAGTGACACGCTCAAGCAGTCGTTGGCGTGCGTGCCTACTTCTAAAACACTCGATAAGCTGTGATCGAGTCTAATGTGAATGTAGGCTTGAATGTGTATGCATACCACAAATAGGCATTAGGTACTAAATAGTTTTCTACTCTGTAAAAATGCAAAAAAAATAATGAATTGGTTTCAGCCCCAAAATATTGCATCACCTGAAAATAAATACGAGAAACTCCTTTATGAACTGAATGCAAAAATAAATATAGAAGGAAGAAAAAGCGAAGAACCAGATATTATAGCGAAAAGTTTAATACTGAAGTTTAAAGAAGAGCATCCTGAACTTGTAGAAAAACTCCGGTATGAGAAATTTGTTAAGGAGTCTTCTGATAGCATCCTCAAAGAAACTTCCAAAGAAAATGAGTCTAGTAACAGTAATCTTACATCCCGAACCGATATAAGGCAAAGTACTGAAATTCTAACCCAGGAGAGACAAAATTACACTAACGTCCGATCTTCCAACGAATTACTAAACACCATTATTTCTGGTGAAGGAAGTGATGACAGTCCAAGTTCAAATAATGTTTCTCGGACTTACACAAAAGATGATAATACTGAAACTCCAATAAGACAAGGGCATGTATTAGCTTGTGAAAGTAGTACTGACGATGGAGTATCAAAGGTTAAGAGACGTCCAGTATTTAGACCTCCTCTTCGTATATCTGAAAGTGACTCGTCAAAACCTATAGATAGTTCCTTCGCAAAAGATATAAATAAGCCTGAAATCTCCGCAGATTTAAATTCATCTGGTGACTCTTGTACACCAGAAATGACAAAATTCTGTGCTTTAGACATCAATGTCTCTGAATTCGATAACAGTCCAACAGAAGATTGTGAGGATATCATACAAGATTCTCAAGAAATACTATTAGATACTCCTGATGAATCACATGATGCTGTAATCACCAATGAAATTACAGACGCATATAAGCCTACCGAAACTATGTGCACTGATAATTTGACAACACCAGAAGTCTCTACAATCAAGAATAAGATTAGAATAGAACCGGAACCGGAAACACCAGCAACCATACAGTATATGGAGGATACAGTGAATGATGCTGTCAATAAATGTATAGAAAATAATAAAATTCTAGACACTAATGCAGATCCTCATGAAATCACTGAGGTAAGAGTAGCCGTGGATTCACAAGCAAGCACAGTAGTTATAGATGAAACCGACACGGAATACGTGGAAGCTCCAACACAAGCTATTGCAAACAAAAGTAATAGTAGTGATGTCAGTATGCTGTCAATAGACGAAGAACTCATGAGGGAAACGATTGAAGAAATTGGAGATGACATTGTTGATTTAGTTCTTACGCCACCCGAAGGTTTTAGAGATTAACCTAATTAAAGAAAGAGGTTCGTAAAGACCAATATCACAATGAAAGGTATAACGGAAGTTAAGGCCTTCTGAAATTTAGTTATTTCGTATTTGAGAAGTTGAACTTAACTTCGGAATACCTCGTTTATAGGTAATGCCCGAAGGGTATTTATCTTATTTTCTCATTGTTTTCATAAACGTTGTATATCTTATCTACTCATTTTAAATATAGCACTTTCCTTCACCCACTAAACGTGAGAATGAGATAGAACGAGTTTAAAAAGTGGATTAAAGAAAGTTGTACTTAATGTGAAGTAACCTAACCCAATATTGGTAGTAAAGGTAAATTTTACATAATGTCAAAAAGTATTTTATAAATAAACAACATGATTAATTAATAAAATGTATTTTATTCAATCGCTTAACCTATTTACAAGTAGTCCTTATACAAGTTACGCGTAGAAGTCTTCCCGGTCCGGCTGCAGCGTGGCCGCGGTGTCCTCTAGAGACGCGAAGTTCATGAAATGAGCCGGACGATGCACCTGCGGGAATTATGACTATTGTATCGAGGGTATAACTTTACTAATATCTGTAATTACTAACTGAATGGCTTTAACTACTGAACGAATTTTGATTCGTGGATATTCGTGGGGAGATTTTAACTTGGATTAGGTCCCAAAGGACTAAAGGCCAAAAGATTTTTATCCCGAATGGATAGTCTAGGAACATTAACAATGCGTCAATGCTGTCCTCCAAAGAGGTTAGTGTTATAACGCATTTGTACTTGACACAGTATCTCTACCATGAAGAATGACAATTTGGTAGTTAATAGTTAGGTTTTCTTTTATGCAAAATTTCGTTTGTTAAATATAGATCCTTACCTCATGATAGAACTCGCGCGGGTTGCCGAGCTGTACACCATACTTCATGTTGGGATCGTGTCGCACACCTGCATAAATACATCAATATGAAATAGAGCAAAGGTAATAAATGCACAAACCAGTCTTATATATTTCAAAGGTAAGTCAACTTGAATAATGTAATTCTACAGTAAATCCTCAATTCAATAAGTTCTTAAAAAATATTTTATCTATTTTGTATTTTGTTCAAAATGTACCATAGTCAAGTGGGAAAAATGCTCCTACAAAGCAACCGCGTAGCTGCAATATCATTCGAAAGACTTCTCAAATACAATAAAACTTAACACGTACCCATAAAGTTGTAGTTCCAACTGCCTTGACTGGGCACCATGAAGTAACCGCGGAACCTGTCTGAGAGCAACATCTGTACTCTCTCGTAGTGACTGGGCAAGTACCCCTTGGGGTTGTTGCCGCGGTCGGTGTTCTTGACGCCCCACTCGTACCCGCTGGGGGTCAGCTTGTACGCGGTGAGAGAACACGAGCCCGGAGTGAAGGAGCACGTGATGATAACGCTCTTCTCGCCGTCCCACGATGGATTCTCCGACATGATGCGCGCGTGCGTTGTTATGTCCTGTTGAGATTATGATAAGTGGGTGAAAAAACGAATACTATTGGTTGCAAATCCGATGTTTCCGTTATATGCAGGGTTAAAATACTTTATTGAGCTTTAAAGTTAGTTGTATTAGAATATGTTAGTAACACGCGATTCATTTAAAGTTGTTTTTACGAATGTGTTAGTGTCTAATTTAAGGCTACCGCATGTTACTAATTTAATTTTAACAGTGTTCGGGAGTACAAAAGAAAGCAATTCATTAGTAGAGATAATACACAGTTAGTAAAGAGAACATTTAAAAAATCGTAACTACACAAAATACAAAAAAGCACAATATGGGTGCCTTTGTTCTTCTTTGTCTGCAATCGTCGTATGATTAAGACGAAAATAACAGAACACGTAGTAAATTGTAATGTTGAAGTACATACCTGCGGCGACAGATGGGGCAGCTCATTAGGCTGCGTGTGCATCCAGCCCAGCGGCTGTAAGTGTTGCAGGGCCGGGTGTTGCGGCAGCGCGCGGGGTAAGTGTACGGCCTGGTGTGTGCCCCACTGCGGCGGCAACACCACGCAGCGCACCTCCCGCACCCCCGCCCCCGCACCCGCTCCACCCGGACCCGACCCGCCGGGACTCGTGCCGTACAGGTAGCACGCGATCTGAGTACAACGGTATATTCATTGATATACAGGACTTAATGCGACGTCACACGTCTACATTTGCACCGGCCAGGTCTTCTCTTTGCGCCAGGTGACGGAGAAGTTTTTGGCTAAAAACCAAAAGGTTTTCTGCGCTTTCATGGACTTAGAGAAGGCTTATGATCGGGTACCCAGGAATGAGTTGTGGACCTGGCTGCTGTCCCGGTTCAAGTTGGACAGGACCTTGGTACGGGCTTTGAAATCACTTTATGATGATTCCAGTGCCTGTGTCAAGGTAAACGGGACCTACTCAGACTGGTTTGGCATCCATAGAGGTGTCAGACAGGGATGCGTAGCGTCTCCGTGGTTGTTCAATCTGTTCATGGACAGTTGTTTGGAAGATCTGAAAGGTCGTGATTGGGGTCTAGATATGGGTGGTTTAATCATCAAATGCCTTTTATATGCTGACCATCAAGTTCTTCTTGCACCGTCGGCGTATGAATTGCAGCAGATGATTAATTGTATGAATGAGTCATTGAAAAGGAAAGGAATGAAAGTGAATGCTAGTAAGACCAAAGTAATGGTAGTCGAAAATGATGAAAGGACAATTTGTGAGTGCATGATTGACGGTGAGAAAGTTGAACAAGTGGATGAGTTTGTATATTGGGATCTCTATTTACAAGTGATGGAAAGTTTGACAAAGATATTGAAAGAAGAGTGAGTGCGGGTAATAAGGTTAACGGTGCCCTTCGCAGTATTATGGAGAGCCAATTCATGTCGAAAAAGGCAAGATTGGCTGTCCATGACCCTGTACTGGCACCTACCTTAATGTACGGGAGTGAAAGTTGGGTATGGCAGAAGAAGCATAAAAGTATAGTCAATGCCGTAGAAATGCGGTCATTGCGGAGCATGAAAGGTGTGACATTGAATGACAGGATAAGGAATAGTGGGATAAGGGAAAGTTGCGGTTTGAAGGAAGACGTAGTGACCAAGATTGAAAAGGGCATGCTTCGGTGGTTTGGGCATATGGAGAGAATGGATGAAAGCGATTGACGAAAGAGATTTATATGGGTGATGTAATGGGCCGGGTGAGTAGAGGTCGCCCAGAAGGACATATACAGACCAGATTGGTGATGTCCTGGACCGAAGGTGGCGTGAAAAGTACTCGAAACCGGAGGTCATGTATGAAAAGATGTATGAATGTAGATGAAGCGAAAGGGGTATGTCAGGATCGTGACAAATGGAGATCTGTAGTCTCTGCCTACCCCTCTGGGAGACAGGCGTGAAGTGTATGTATGTATGTAAATTACCTCGAGCCTATTAACAGTGACCCGCGTTTCAGCGAGGAATGCCAGCGCCATCGGGAAGAATATATTGCACGCCAGTTGCAACTGGTTGAAGTACTGCACCAAGGAGAAGGTGATGGAGGACCGCACCACGCCGCCCATCAGCACGAACGTCACGAGCGCCACGTACAGGATAAACCTCTCCGTGAACACAGTCAGCGCAGTTGAGAATCCCTTGATGAGCGAAGTCTTCATTATGAAGTTCACCTCCAACCTGGGGGTTTAATAAAAAAAGTCATAAATGCACTTACACAATATCATAATAACGAGCCCAACAACGTTTCTAAGACCAATTTTCGGGGTCATTTTACACGCAGTATTAGTGACGACCGAGATGAGTATGGTCGGGGCATCTGCGAAAGTCGCGGGTTTGATTATCTGAACAGCGGAGGTATTCGTCATGTAAAATTTTCAAGTTAATTTCTATCTACTGGTAAGTTGTAGTTTAAGCTTGATGAACCGTGGGAATTTGCTTAACAAGTAGCTGCCTATCCTTATTTGGGATTAAAAGGCGCCAAGTATATTTTGTGGGATTGTTTAATGGATATACGTATACAATAAACACTTATTCATACGAGTTAAAAGTCCAGTCGTTTCGTGAAGCTGTCAAAGAACATTTCTCAATATAATGGAACCAGTCATTCATTCACGCGAACCCCATTATGTATGTCTCCTGTTGGCAATAGAGTAGAACATTTTATCAGAACGTTGAATTAAATATTTACATAACATTCGTTCCTAAATTTTCCTACAACATTTAATCCCTAAAGCCCCTAGCGCTTCAAGTAAAACGTGGCATAAAAATAATAATCTAATTGGCTGTTATCACGCTTAATGCAATTTCGCTTGTTTCAACAAATCTCAGCGTGTTTTATGTCTTATTATGTCTCTGTGTTTGTGTGAGGGCGGGACTAATAGACCCTAGTTTAACATTTACAGCCGTATTCATAAAAAAGTTGACGTAGTTGACGTATATCAACTTAGAGCAGTTTGTGCGTAGTAGACCTTAATTTGAACAGAATGTTCCTAGCGGTGCACTGGAGCTGTTCTGACAATAAATACCACATTTAATGGCAAATGTCTTACACATGAGACAGACACGACCAGTAATTAGTACAATGGTACCTACTTGGAACATAATTTAAAAATATGAATTCCATAGAATCAAAATTTACCATTTTGGTGGTCAAATAGTAATGGTATGCTGTACAATTGTGCCACTTAGCGTTAGTGTTTGAACCCTATAAGGTAATTTGACGTACCTGCCTACCTAACTTTTTAAGAGCGTTCATCATCATCAGCCACATAATGGGCGAGGGCCTAGCCCCATGAATCCATTTCGGGAAATGCCAATAGTCGCCACGATTGGCAGGCAGGTTGCCGATCGCAGTGGTTTAACTCACAGAGAGCGCTGCTGCCCGTTTTCTCGAGAGCTTCGTCGGTCGCCTCTTACGACCCCCATGACGGGAAAAGTTAGGCTAGATGTATCCTAACCACACGTTTCAGAGCGTTGTTATGTCTATATCTCTACATATTATTTTTAGTACACGCCTGCATTCAAGCTCCGAACCTACAACCTTCAGATTGCAAGTTGAGTGACCCAACGATTACGCCACCACAATTGAACAGTGCAGATAATGTTTAATTCGGTTCATAGTTTACACAGCTGGTCCAATTCATTGACATACCTACATACTTAATCGTAATTTGCAAATTACTTATTTCAATTTGGAGTTTCATTTCGTTATAGTTTCAAGATTAGTTATGTAAAAATAAATATGTTATTTGTTGTGATAATTAGTTGATTTTTCTTTTCGTATTGTTTTAATTTATAATTAAAATATCGACATTTAGAGAATCATACAAATACGGAAATATATTTGGTCAAACTTTGCTTTATCAGGCTGAAATCTGATCAAGAATATTAATTTAATATCATTAGAATTTAAAATAAAACAAAATCTGAAATGTTTATGCTACTATTGTACCTACTAATGACAAAGCGGCTTGAACAACATTAGGCTGTTCGTCCTTTTCTTTATTAAGGAAAAATGGGAGACAGAAACTTGTATAGTTGGTGTTCCATAAATAATACAGTGTATAGGAACGGCCAGTACCTATGGGAAAGCCTGCAACTACGACATACGAATATCTGTTCTTAAGAACCATGTTATTGATTTTAATAACAAGAAAAACTGCATTACCATTAAAAAAAAACTTGAAAGTCGTTGCTTAATACAGGTCGCGCTATGCAGCCTAATAAGTAACCAAGTACAATATTAATAGAATAAGTGCATTCCTTGTAAAAAAAATATGGAAATCAATTATATAAGTATTTTACATAATACAATCACACAATAAGGATGAATTAGTAGGCCAAATCCTTAACTAACACATAAATTGGTGGTTAATTTCACTTCTGTATACAGTCGTGGAAAACGTAGCTGCACAGGTCCATATACCTACAAAATATGTGGAGCTAGGCCAAAACTTATCACGTTAGGTGAGATGTGGGTAACAATGATACCTAGCTATTAAGTATTAAGATAACAAGGATTTGTTCACTTAACTATTAGAAATCCAGATAAGCAAAGACAATGCAAAAACTGGTAAGATTATTAAACTAATCTTTATGACCTCTGAGCTCTCTTTGTCCATATAAAGCTTATAGTCGGCGTCACCTCAGACCAAACACAATTATTAGACTTGCAAACTGCGGTTCACCTTGGGTCTGTGTGTGTGGAAAACAGTTCCACCAAAATGTATGGAAAATAATGTACTTCTGGATCGACATTGTCACTTTTATTACTAATTTGATCCGTGGTCCAGTTGGTCGGATACTCGACTTGCAACCGGGAGGTCGCGGGTTCGAGTCCGGCTACTGGACGTGTACCAATGGGACTCTTTTTCAGAGCCTATGTACGCAACGCAAACGCTCGTACGGTGAAGGACAACATCGTGATGAAACCCGCACACCACAAGGTGTGTGAACCCTATAACGGCGATGGGCTCACCCCCTGTCACGTTGGGTTAAATACGCTTGGTGATCCGTGGGCACTTGCTGAGCAAGTGCCTCTGCCTACCCCGCTTTGGGATTAAAAGGCGTGAAGTGTATTTTTTTTTAATTTGACAGTTTGGTTCCAGATTTACCTTGACACGCAGTAAGGGACAGAAGATATTGTGTTTGGGATTGCAAGTCTAGTTTTTTTAGTCTAAGGGCATCACCTAAGAAGCAAATTCTGACAGGTCGATTGACATGTGTAGCCTAGACTGATAGTGTTGTAGTATTATTATATTATAATAATGTAAAGAACCGATTTATTTTAGATTCGATTTATGAGTGATGTTGGTACCATCAATTATAGTCTTCGTAAATGTTTTACGAGCAACAGACAATGCATTCAAGGTTTCGACCAAATGAAACCTTTTTGTTAGCCGTGTCTAATAAGTGCCTCAGAACTTATTATATTTATTTTACATATAACTTCATAATCGAAATGTTGTCACTTCGATTCATAAACAAAAAAAAACACCTCTATTCATTGATGACAACGAACTAAGAAGCAATAAGACGTTCAACGCTGAGATACAAATGTCATCGCCATACATTTGGTTGTCAATCACATCCATTCTAAAAATTGTTCATGAGTCTATCAATGTAACAGAATTTGCTTCTTAGATGACGCCGACTATAATGCACATTTATCTTTAACACCGACTTGGCATCTATGTACACTATTCGCTCTCCACACGTGTATGTAATAATTAATTTTTAATTGCGGAAGTGCGGTAATGTTCTATTAATCTATTTTAATGTATCATATCCATAGGTTCGTTTATAAACGTCAAGAGGTATGCATCAAGTAACTAAGTCATACGGGAAGGATAGGAAATACCCTAATAATCCTATACTGTATCTGTCTCAGTCCAAACACAACTATAGTCTAAGTTCTAACTTACTGCCACAAAAACTACCAATCACGTAGACACGTGTCACGCTCGCATTAGTTGTCGACGCTGTCATTAGTGTCAATTTCAAAGTGACATTCCAGGTTTTATCAACCATTGGATGATACGAGTTCAAAAATATTATTTTGAAGTGTATTGTTGCAAAAAATGTTGATTGTAATGCCATCCCAAGGCGGAAATGAATTTGAAATCAAAGTATAGGTACACTTGCAAGCCGCGTAGCACCCTAAGTCTTTCTCTTTCTAAGCAAAATGTATGGAAGTGTATTGTACTTCTGCTACATATTATACCCTGCTATGCCGTAAAGGACAAAATTAAATAATCTCTCGCTCTTTCATTCTTACGTCATTTTCATTCATAAGTTTCTCTCGTTTTGTTCTAAACGTCACTTTCGGATTGCAAGTCTAGATGTGTTTGGTCTGGGGTTTCCGTAGACTTAAGTATTACGTATGGAAGTTTAATCATAATAATAAAAAAATGGTCTACAGAAACTGTGGACTTCGACTTGAAAGGTTATTTTCTACTCACTCTGAATAGTATAAAACAAATTCGCCTCCCGCTGTCTATCCCTAATGTATGCTTAAGTCTTTTAACTTAGGCAGTGTCTTTTCATGCGGTTTTCCTTAATAGATAGAGTGATTTTAGAGGAAGGTTTATATTTATAATACATGCAAATCGTAGTAGAGGAATACCGATAGTTGATTATAGGTACACGAGCGAAACCGGGCCGGGTCCCTAGTTAATCTAGTTACAGGTAAAATGAAGCCAAAGATTGATTGGCTACGCAGTCGCCGCTATGTCAACACCGTCTGTGCTACACCCGCCAAAGTCACCCGTGAGATAACGCAATTAGTCATACACATATGTCGTATGTATACATATAGTAGTATGTATAGCACACATCGCTATACTATAATGACTATAGTAAAACATGTTGTTTTTCTTCTTCGCATTCTTCAGTTGCTGAGTGCAAATTTGACCGAAACTGATTACTTTTAGTTAGCACGTTGCGGATTTTCTGTGCATAATGTTTTTTTTTAAGAAAACAAGCGTTTGACCTCCATCCTGCCTGATGTTAAGCGGCGATGTGGTCGACGATGGAACACACTTATTGTTCATTACGTGCCTATTTACCCCCAATGACTTGAAGACCTCCAGACTATACT